>PISX010006536.1:12631-96736 GCA_004024625.1 Mellivora capensis | reverse complement strand
GTCAATCCCATTTACAATTGCACCCAAAACTATAAGATACCTAGGAATAAACCTAACCAAAGAGACTAAAAATCTATACTCAGAAAACTATAAAGTACTCATGAAAGAAATTGAGGAAGACACAAAGAAATGGAAAAATGTTCCATGCTCCTGGATTGGAAGAACAAATATTGTGAAAATGTCTATGCTACCTAAAGCAGTCTACACATTTAATGCAATCCCTATCAAAATCCCACCCATTTTTTTCAGAAATGGAACAAATAATCCTAAAATTTATATGGAACCAGAAAAGACCTCAAATAGCCAAAGGAATATTGAAAAAGAAAGCCAAAGTTGGTGGCATCACGATTCCGGACTTCAAGCTCTATTACAAAGCTGTCATCACCAAGACAGTATGGTACTGGCACAAAAACAGACACATAGATCAATGCAACAGAATAGAGAGCCCAGAAATAGACCCTCAACTCTACGGTCAACTAATCTTCGATAAAGCAGGAAAGAATGTCCAATGGAAAAAAGACAGCCTCTTCAATAAATGGTGTTGGGAAAATTGGACAGCCACTTGCAGAAAAATGAAATTGGACCATTTCCTTACACCACACACGAAAATAGACTCAAAATGGATGAAGGACCTCAATGTGAGAAAGGAATCCATCAAAATCGTTGAGGAGAACACAGGCAGCAACTTCTTCGACCTCAGCCGCAGCAACTTCTTCCTAGGAACATCGCCAAAGGCAAGGGAAGCAAGGGCAAAAATGAACTATTGGGATTTCATCAAGATCAAAAGCTTTTGCACAGCAAAGGAAACAGTTAACAAAACCAAAAGACAAATGACAGAATGGGAGAAGATATTTGCAAATGACATATCAGATAAAGGGCCAGTGTCCAAAATCTATCAGGAACTTATCAAACGCAACACCCAAAGAACAAATAATCCAATCAAGACATGGGCAGAGGACATGAACAGACATTTCTGCAAAGAAGACATCCAGATGGCCAACAGACACATGAAAAAGGGCTCCACATCACTCGGCATCAGGGAAATACAAATCAAAACCACAATGAGAGATCACCTCACACCAGTCAGAATGGCTCAAATTAACAAGTCAGGAAATGGCAGATGCTGGCGAGGATGCGGAGAAAGGGGAACCCTCCTACACTGTTGGTGGGAATGCAAGCTGGTGCAACCGCTCTGGAAAACAGCATGGAGTTTCCTCAAAAAGTTGAAAATAGAACTACCCTATGACCCAGCAATTGCACTACTGGGTATTTACCCTAAGGATACAAACGTAGTGATCCGAAGGGGCACGTGCACCCGAATGTTTATAGCAGCAATGTCCACAATAGCCAAACTATGGAAAGAACCTAGATGTCCATCAACAGATGAATGGATAAAGAAGATGTGGTATATATACACGATGGAATACTATGCAGCCATCAAAAGAAATGAAATCTTGCCATTTGCGACGACGTGGATGGAAATAGAGGGTATCATGCTTAGTGAAATAAGTCAATCGGAGAAAGACAACTATCATATGATCTCCCTGATATGAGGAAGTGGAGATGCAACATGGGGGGTTTGGAGGGGTAGGAAAAGAAGAAAAGAAACAAGATGGGATTGGGAGGGAGGCAAACCATAAGTGACTCTTAATCTCACAAAACAAACTGAGGGTTGCTGGGGGAAGGGGGGTCGGGAGAGGGGGGTGGGGTTATAGACATTGGGGAGGGTATGTGCTATGGTTAGTGCTGTGAAGTGTGTAAACCTGGCGATTCACAGACCTGTACCCCTGAGAATAAAAATAAATTATCTGTTTATAAAAAATGAAAAAAAAAGCAGATGTAGAATAAAAACTAAAATAAAATAATTTATTTTTTAATTTCTAAAAAAGAAGTTGATAAAGTAAGTTGGTTGGGAGAATAAAGAACAAGAAAGTGGAGAGAATTTGCTTGGGCTGGAGAGTAGAACAAGCCCAGAGCTAGATTTAGGGTATATTTTGATCTATTAGAAGAAGTTGTACCCAAAATTTTTTAGGACAAAAAACCCCGTGTGTATACAAAAAAAAAGTTAAGTACAATAAAGGATAAATTATGACTATAATAATGAAGGTTCAAAAAAGATGATTATTGTTTTTTTATGAAAGGTATTGTTAAGATAAACTAGTTAAAAAACGTTAAGAAAGAAAAGGGTAAAAGTTAAAAAAAATTAGAAGAAGAAAAAATAAAATTAAAAAAAATTAAATTAACTGCAAACTAAAGAATCATGGGGAGAAAGCCAGAGTTCCATGCTTTGCTTTCTCCTCCTCTGGAATTCTGTTCTCCTTGGTAAGTGAACTTGCTCTTGGCTGGATTTCTTATTGATCTTCTGGGGGAGGGCCCCAGTGATTCTCAAGTGTCTTTGCCTGAGGCAGAGCTGCACTGCCCTTACCAGGGGCCGGGCTAAGTAATCTGCTCAGGTTCACTTTCGGGAGCTTTTTTTCCCTGAACACTTTCCTAGAGTTCCGGAGGACGGGAATGAAAATGGCGACCTCCCAATCCCTGGCCCAGCCCAGAGGAGCCGAGAGCTTGGGGCCCCACTCCTCAGTGTGCCCTCAGAGAAAAGCACTCAATCACTCCCGTCTCCCTGGCCTCCGGCCGCGCTCCGAGCTCACCCAGCCTGCGGCCGGTTCAAGGTAACCCCAAGCTGAGAGCTCACTCCTCAGCTCTGTCTCTGTAGCCGGCTTCCCTGCTCCAATACCTGCGAGCTCTGCGACACTCCGACACCCGCGATCCTTCTGTGACCCTGCAGGACCTGGGGCCATGCTGACCCCGTGTGGGCTTCACCCCGGTTTAGCCTCTGGAGCGATGTCCCTCAGTGGAGCAGACTTTTAAAATTACTGATTTAGTGCTCTGTTGCTCCACCGCTTGCCGGGAGCTGCCCCCCCCGTGGTTTATCTTCCTATCGCTTTGGATTCACTTCTCTGCCATCCTACCTTTCCGAAAGTGGTCGATTTTCTGTTTCAGGAATTGCTGTTCTTCTTCTCTTTGATCTCCCGTTGGATTTGTAGGTGTTTGCAATGGTTTAATAAGCTATCTAGCTGATCTCCTGCTACCTGATGTAGTCTCAGCCTGCTACTTCTCTGCCATCTTGACTCCTCCCTCTATGACTGTCATTCTTGAAGAATATTTCTGTTTCCATCAACTACTGTTTTGAACTATAGGTAGGAACTGTTATAGTAAACACCAGAAAGAAAACAATTTTATAAATATAATAGGGAAAATACAACTATCATTTTATTGTATATTCAAGGAAGCACGTTCTAATTATAACCTTTCTCTTCTTCCTTCTTAAACCCCCCTTAATTCTTTAATTCATTGTACTCTTTCCTACTCCACCAATTTTCTGCCCCTTCCACTTGACCCGGCCTACTCTTCCTGCCTCCCTCTCTCTATATTCAACTAGTTTAAACCTTCCCAAGGTAGATCTATTTTGTTTAGCATAATCTACTCAATATTAAGGAAGAGCTTATCAGACAGTCTCCCCGGTGTGTGGTCACAAATAGCCTTCATAGTGGGGAAAATGTGATGTAAGCTGGGGAAAGCTCATTTCTAAGTTAAATATAGTATTATACAGACCTAACAAAAAAATTTCCCTGCCTATATATATATATATATATATATATATATATGCACTACCTATTCTTTTTTTTGTAGAATATTTAATCTAAAGTTTATAATGTATTATGAAGATACTTCCTATGTAGTCACATCATTCATTCATTACTAACTTGCCCCCAAATTAGTTATGGTCTTTGTAGTTTCTTAAAATCTGCCTTTTTCTAGGTGTCCTGTATGTTTTCCATTAGTTAAGTGACTCTTGAAAACTACTCTTAAACATTAGGAAAACAAAATAGTCCCATATATTATTTGTCCAGACTTTTCAGTTGCCTTATTTTCTATACCCAAAAGGCTCTAGATCTGTGGGTCCCAAACCATGCACCAAGGTGCACCAAGGCACCCCTGGGTGTTACAGTCTACTCACAGGGCCACTGCAGGACTTTTTACTTTTGAGAGGAGCATAGTGACATCTGTTGGGCATGACCTGAACTACTACTACTAAGTTAGGATTTTCTTTTCTGAAGAAAAGGGCCCCATTATCTAGAAAGTTTGGAGTTTGTCACTCTCTTACTCTAGGCATTAAAATTCCTTTATGTATCATATTAACATTAGGATCATTCTTTGTATACAATTGATCAAAACAATTTAAATATATTACCCAAATTTGATAAGTCATTCTTTTTAAAAAGGAAATTTTTTAATCTAAAACCTATTTATTAATGGAATTTGTAGGACTTTCCCCCACACACACCCTGCATTAGTCCATATGTGTGTATATGAATTTTATAGACTGGACTAAATCCATTTTTATTTATATTTTTGTTTTGCTGAGATAAGCCTTGAGAAAACTTGTTTACATAAGTAAATAGATGGATATATGAAGAGATTTGTTATAACAAGGTCATTATTCTTGAACTCCTTCTGATTATGTTACAAATATTAATACAAAGAATTAGAAAACTGCCATAACTGTAGAAGGATTTATTGTCTAGATCTGTGCTGACTAGTAGGCATTAACCATATGTGGCTATTTAAATTTAATTAAGATTAAATAAAGTTTAAAATTCAGTTCCTCATTGTACTAACATTTCAAGTGCTCAAAATCTGTATGTAGCTAGTGGCTACTGTATTGGACAGTGCAGAAACAGAACATTTCCAACATTGTGTAAAAAGTTCTATTGAATATTGCTGGTCTAGACTCTGAAGTCTTCTTTCTCAACACTTATACCAATATTTTAAATAATTTTTGGTACCCCAGGGTTTTTCTGCTCCAGGGTAAATAGTTTTTTATTTTAATGTACTTGTTATCATACTGATTTTTTTTAGTGATATACCTCTCTTATTCAGCTTTTGTTCATTTGTTTTGTTGTTGAATATTCCATTGAATGAATATACTTTATCAACCTTCAAACACATGGATCTTTTTTTCCAATTTCTTTGTCATTAAAATCAGTGCTGCTCTGAAATTCTTGTTTGTGTCTCCCAGGGCCTATATGTAAATTTCTCTAGGATATATACCCAGGAGTAGAATTCCTGGGAATAGGATATTTCCCTTGACAACTTTACTGGATAATGCTAAATTGTTTTCAAAAATGGCTATCCTAATCCACACTCCCATCAGTAGTTCTTGCTTCTTCGTGTATTATTTCAAATTAGGTTTGGCTGTGATTGACAAAAACAAAGAAGCAAACATGAATAACATTGGCTTAAAAAACAACAAAAGTTTATTTCTCTTCATGTAGATAAGGTTCAGAGATAAGCAGTCTATTGCAGTGGTCCAGGCTCATTAAGATCCTAGTTTCCTTTCTTGCTGCCCCAAACATCCTCGACATGTGGTTTTCACCCCAGGATACAAGGAAGCTGCTTGATCTCTAGCCATCATGCTTGCGTTCAACCCCTCAGAAGGAAGAAAAGGGAAAGAAGTTAATGCCTTGCCTCCCCAACATTTATGAAAACATTTCCTAGAATCTAAGCGATCTTCTTATCTTCTTCTAACCTATTTGCCAGACCTTAGTCATATAGTCACAACAAGCTACAAGAATGACTGGAAAATGAGGTCTTTATCCCAAGTGGTTTTGTACCAAAAATCAGTTGTCTTTTGACCAAAGAAGTTAAAAAATATTGGAGGGCAAGAGATTTCTTTCACTTTCCATATACTTTCCTTTACTTCCCTGATTACTGGAGAGGTTGAGCATGCTTTGAAAAAAAAAAAAAAAAAAAAAAAAAAAACCAGTTTCTTTTCATATATTTTCAATTTCATTTTATTTTCCTTATTAAGTTTTAGGATTTTATTATAAACCCTGAAATATCCCATCTACCTTTCTGTGGCCTTCCTTATATTTTGGGCATTGTCCTTGTAACAAGAATGTAACAGAATTTTTAAAACTCTATAGTCTAACATCATCATCTTTTATCTGGTGAGTTTAGTCCATTTATTGTGGTTACTAATATTTTTCTGTTTATTTTATCATTGTATTTTGTGCTTTTGTTCTGCTTTTTCTATCTTTTGAAAATTTCATATTTTGAGTTGTGTCTTTCTCTTTTGCTCCCAGATGGGTTTAGCAGTTATCTTCTATATTACTACTATTTTAGTGGTTATATTTTAAATTCTAATATGCATACATCTATAATCTGAAAATAATCAAAACATATACAAGAATATTTTAAATTCTAATGCACATGCATTGCATGCATATGTAAAATATAAAAACAAAACGTATACAAGAATCTTAGAAATATTTTAACTCAAATCTTTTCTATTTATATGATTTTGCCAGTATCTTAGTCCTGTCTTATCTTTCAATTATAAACATTAGATGTTTTAGTAAAATTTTTTTTTAGAGAGAGAGAGAACACACAAGTAGTGGGTGTGGAGGAGGCGGGGAAGATGGAGAGGGAGAGAGACAATCTCAAGTGAACTCCACAACGTGGAGCCTGACATTGGGCTCAATCTCACAAACCTGAGATCATGATCTGAGCCAAAATCAAGAGTTAGATGCCTAACTAACCGAGGTATCCAGATGCCCTGTAACATTTCATTTTTTTTTAATCCCAAACTTTCCATAAAATATGCAGAACTTGTATGAAGAAATCCCACATATACTCTACCCAGTTTCTCTAGTTATTGATATTTTGCCCTATTTGCTTTATCATTCTCTCTCCTTCTGTCCTTGCTATCTACTTCCTATTACCATCTAAAACTAATTTGTAAAGTCGGTAATGTTATTAACTTTTACCACTAAATATTCCAAGTGTATTTCCTAAGAGCAAGGCATTCTCTTACATAACCAATGTGCTACTGTTCAAACCTGAAAATTTGACATTTTACTGTTATGCTATAGGCCCTATTCATATGGTTGGTTATTCCAGTAATTTTTTATAATTATTTTTATTAACATATAATGTATTATTTGCCCCAGGGGTACAGGTCTGTGAATCATCAGGCTTACACATTTCACAGCACTCACCATAGCACATACCCTCCACAAAGTCCATAATCCATTCACCCTCTCCCTAACCCCCCACCCCCCGCAACCCTCAGTTTGTTTTGTGAGATTAAGAGTCTCTAATGGTTTGTCTCCCTCCCAATCCCATCTTGTTTCATTTTTTCCCTTCCCTACCCCCCGAACCCCCCACTTTGCCTCTCAAATTCCACATATCAGAGAGATCATATGATAATTGTCTTTCTCTGATTGACTTATTTCGCTCAGCATAATACCCTCTAGTTCCATCCATGTCATTGCAAATGGCAAGATTTCATTTCTTTTGATGGCTGCATAGTATTCCATTGTGTATATATACCACATCTTCTTTATCCATTCATCTGTTGATGGACATCTAGGTTCTTTCCATAGTTTGGCTATTGTGGACATTGCTGCTATAAACATTCAGGTGCACATGCCGCTTTGGATCACTACATTTGTATCTTTAGGGTAAATACCACTAGTGCGATTCCTGAATCATAAGGTAGCTTTATTTTCAACTTTTTGAGGAACCTCCGTGCTGTTTTCCAGAGTGGCTGCACCAGCTTGCATTCCCACCAAAAGTGTAGGAGGGTTCCGCTTTCTCGACATCTTCACCAACATCTGTCATTTCCTGACTTGTTAATTTTAGCCATTGTGACTGGTGTGAGGTGGTATCATTGTGGTTCTGATTTGTATTTCCCTAATGACGAGTGATGCTGAGCAATTTTTCATGTGTCTGTTGGTCATCTCGATGTCTTCTTTGCAGAAATGTCTGTGTATGTCTTCTGCCCATTTCTTCATTGGATTATTCTTTGGGTGTTGAGTTTGATAAGTTCTTTATAGATTTTGGATACCAGCCCTTTATCTGATATGTCATTTGAGAATGACATTCTCTCATGCTGTCAGTTGTGTTTGGGTTTTGTTGACTGTTTCCTTTGCTGTGCAAAAGCTTTTAATCTTGATGAAGTCCCAGTAGTTCATTCTTACCCTTGCTTCCCTTGCCTTTTGTGATGTTTCTAGGAAGAGGTTGCTGCACCTGAGGTCACAGAGGTTGATACCTGTGTTCTCCACTAGGATTTCCTGTCCCACATTGAGGTCTTTCATCCATTTTGAGTCTTTTTTTGTGTATGCTGTAAGTAAATGGTCCAGTTTCACTCTTCTGCATGTGGCTGTCCAGTTTACCCAATACCATTTGTTGAAGAGACTGTCTCTTTTCCATTGGACATTCTTTCCTGATTTGTTGAAGATTAGTTGACCATAGAGTTGAGGGTCTATTTCTGTGCTCTCTATACTGTTCCACTGATCTATGTGTCTGGTTTTGTGCCAGTACCATACTGTCTTGATGATGACACATTTATAATAGAGCTTGAAGTCCGGAATTGTGATGCCACCAGCTTTGCTTTTTCTTTTCAACATTCCTCTGGCTATTCAGGTCTTTTATGGTTTCATATAAACTTTAGGATTATTTCTTCGAAAAAAATGGATGGCATTTTGATAGGGATTGCATTAAATGTCTCGATTGCATTAGGTAGCATAGACGTTTTCACAGTATTTGTTCTTCCAATCCAGGAGCATGGAACATTTTTCCATTTCTTTGTGTGTTCCTCAATTTCTTTCATGAGTACTTTATAATTTTCTGAGTACAGATTCTTTGCCTCTTTGGTTAGGTTTATTCCTAGGTATCTTATGGTTTTGGGTGCAGTTGTAAATGGTGTCAACTCCTTAATTTCTCTTTCTTCTGTCTTACTGTTGGTGTATAGAAATGCAGCTGATTTCTGTGCATTGATTTTATATCCTGACACTTTACTAAATTCCTGTACAAGTTCTAGCAGTTTTGGAGTGGAGTCTTTTGGGTTTTCCACATAAAGTATCATATCATATGCAAAAAGAGATTGATCTCTTCTTTGTGGATTCCAGTGCCTTTTATTTCTTTATTTCTTTTTGTTGTCTGCTTGCTGTACTATGTTGACTAGCAGTGGTGACAGTGGATAGCCCTGCTGTGTTCCTGACCTTGGGGGAAAAGCTGTCAGTTTTTCTCCATTGAGAATGATATTCACTATGGGTTTTTCATAGATGGCTTTGATGATATTGAGGTATGTACCCTCTTTCCATACACAATGAAGAGTTTTGATCAAGAAAGGATGCAGTACTTTGTAAAATGCTTTTTCAGCTTCTATTGAGAGTATCATATGGTTCTTGTTCTTTCTTTTATTAATGTTTTGCATCACAGTGATTGATTTGCAGATGTTGAACCAACCTTATAGCCCAGGAATAAATCCCACTAGTCATGGTGAATAATCCGTTTAATGTACTGTTGGATCCTCTTGGCTAGTATTTTGGTGAGAATTTTTGTATCCATGTTCATCAAGGATATTGGTCTGTAAATCACCTTTTTGATGGGGTCTTTGTCTGGTTTTGGGATCAAGGTAATGCTGGCCTCATAAAATGAGTTTGGAAGTTTTCCTTCCATTTCTATTTTTTTGGAACAGTTTCAGGAGAATAGGAATTAATTCTTCTTTAAAAATTTGGTGGAATTCCCCTGGGAAGTCATCTGGCCCTGGGCTCTTGTTTTGGGGGAGATTTTTGATAACTGCTTCAATCTCCTTACTGGTTATGGGTCAGTTCAGGTGTTCTATTTCTTCCTGGTTCAGTTGTGGTAGTTTATACATCTCTAGGAATGCATCCATTTCTTCCAGATTGTCAAACTTGCTGGCATATAGTTGCTCATGATATGTTCTTGTAATTGTTTGTATTTCTTGGTGTTGGTTTTGATCTCTCCTTTTCATTCATGATTTATTTATTTGTGTCCTTTCTCTTTTCTTTTTGATAAGTCTGGCTAGGGGGTTATCAATCTTATTAATTCTTTCAAAGAACCAGTTCTTAGTTTAATTGATTTGTTTCCTGGGTTTTTTTGGTTTCCATTTCATTGATTTCTGCTCTGATCTTTATAATTTCTTTTCTCCTTCTGGGTTCAGGCTTTCTTTGCTGTTCTTTCTACAGCTCCTTTAGGTGTAGGGTTAGGTTGTGTACTTGAGACCTTTCGTGTTTCTTGATAAAGGCTTGTATCATTATATAGTTTCCTCTCAGGACTGCCTTTGCTGTGTCCCACAGATTTTGAAACATTGTGTTTGCATTATCATTTGTTTCCATGAATTTTTAAATTCTTCTTTAATTTCCTGGTTGACCTATTCATTCTTTAGTAGGATGCTCTTTAGCCTCCATATACTCGAGTTCTTTCCAACTTTCCTCTTGTGATTGAGTTCTAGCTTCAGAGCATTGTGGTCTGAAAATATGCAGGGAATGATCCTGTCTTTTGGTTCAGTTGAGACCTGACCCAGGATGTGATCTATTCTGGAGAATGTTCCATGTGCACTAGAGAAGAATGTGTATTCTGTTGCTTTGGGATAGAATGGTCTGAATATAACTGTGATGTCCATCTGGTCCAGTGTGTCATTTAAGGCTTTTATTTCCTTGTTGATCTTTTGCTTGGATGATCTGTCCATTTTAATGAGGGGGGGGTGTTATAGTCCCCTTCTATTATTGTATTATTTTCTATGTGTTTCTTTGATTTTGTTATTGATTGGTTTATATAGTTGGCTGCTCCCACGTTAGGGGCATAGATATTTAAAATTGTTAGATCAGCTTCTTGGACAGACCCTTTGAGTATGATATAGTGTCCTTCCTCATCTCTTATTATAGTCTTTGGCTTAAAATCTAATTGATCTGATATAAGGATTGCCATCCCAGCTTTCTTTTGATGTCCATTAGCATGACAAATTATTTTCACCCCCTCACTTTAAATCTGGTGGTGGCTTTGGGTCTAAAATGAGTTTCTTGTAGACAGCATATGATGGGTTTTGGTTTTTTATCCATTCTGATACTGTGTGTCTTTTGATTAGGGCATTTAGACCATTAACATTCAGGGTAACTATTGAAAGATATGAATTTAGTGCCATTATATTGCCTGTAAGGTGACTGTTACTGTATATTGTCTCTGTTCCTTTCTGGTCTGTTACTTTTGGGCTCTCTCTTTGCTTAGAGGATGCCTTTCAATATTTCCTGTAGGGCTGGTTTGGTGTTTGCCAATTCTTTCAGTTTTTGTTTGTCCTGGAAGATTTTTATCGTTCCTTCTATTTTCAGTGATAGCCTAGCTGGATATAGTATCCTTGGCTGCATGTTTTTCTCATTTAGTGCTCTGAATATATCATGCCAGTTCTTTCTGGCCTGCCAGGTCTCTGTGGATAAGTCTGCTGCCAATCTAATATTTCTACCATTATATGTTACAGACTTCTGTCCCAAGTTACTATTGGGATTTTCTCTTTGTCACTAAGACTTATAAGTTTTACTATTAGATGACGGGGTGTGGAACTATTTTTATTGATTATGAGGGGGATTCTCTGTGCCTCCTGGATTTTGATGCTTGTTCCCTTTGCCATATTAGGGAAATTCTCCACTATAATTCATTCCAATATACCTTCTGCCCCACTCTCTCTTTCTTCTTCTTCTGGAATCCCAATTATTCTAATATTGTTTTATCTTATGGTTTCACTTATCTCTCAAATTCTCCCCTCGAGGTCTAGTAGTTATTTGTCTCTCTTTTGCTCAGCTTCTTTATTCTCTGTCATTTGGTCTTCTTTTTTTAAAGATTTTATTTACTTATTAGAGAGAGAGAGAGAGACCACAAGCAGGCAAAGTAGCAGGCAGAGGAAGAGGGAGAAGCAGGCTCTCTTCTGAGCAGGGAGCCCAATGTGGGGCTTGATCCCAGGACTCTGGGATCATGACCTGAGCCAAAGGACACTTAACCAACTGAGCCACCCAGGTGCCCCTGTCATTTGGTCTTCTATATCACTAATTCTCTCTTCTGCCTCATTTATCCTAGCAGTACAAGCCTCCATTTTTTACTGCACCTCGTTAATAGCTTTTTTGATTTCAGCTTGGTTAGATTTTTGTTCTTTTATTTCTCCAGAAAGGGCTTTTATTTCTCCAGACTGGTATCTGATATCTTCCATGCCTTTTTCAAGCCCATCTAGCACGTTGAGAATTGACATTCTGAACTCTAGATCTGACATATTACCAATGTCAATATTGATTGGGTCCCTAGCCTTTGGTACTGCCTCTTGTTCTTTTTTTTTGTGGTGAGTTTTTCCACCTTGTCATTTTATCCAGATAAGAATATATGAACAAGAGAATAAAATACTAAAAGGGTGCCAAAACCCCCAGAAAAATGTGTGTTAACCAAATCAGAAGAGACCCCAAATCAGGGGGAGAAGAAAGGGAATAAAAAGAAATTTAAAAAAAATTTTTTAATTTAAAATATATATAATGTCACATATATTTTAATATAAATAATATAAACTTATATATATACAAAAATAAGGGTAAACCCAAAGTGATGGAATATGACTGTAATGATGAAAATTTTTTAAAATTTTCAAAAAAAGGAATTGATAAAATAAGTCAGTTGTAAAAAGGAAGAAAAACAAAGTGGAGGGAATTTTCTGAGGTTGGAGACTAGAACAAAGTCCTGTGCTAGATTTAGGGTTTATTTTGATCTATTAGAAGAAATTGTTCCCCAAAATTTTTAGAAGAAGAAACCCTATATGTATATAAAAAATAAAGTTAGATACAATGAAGGATAAAATATGACTATAATAATGAAGGCTTAAAAATGTTTTTTTAAAGAAAGGTATTGTTAAAATAAACTGGTTAAAAAATGTTAGAAGAGGATAGAGGAAAAGTTTTTAAAATTAGAATAAGAAAAAAATAAAAATTTAAAAATTTAATTAACTTTGCAAGACTAAAGAATCATGGGGAGAAAGCCATGAATTCCATGCTTTGCTTTCCCTTCCTCTGGAATTTCACTGTTCTCCTTGATCAGTGAACTTGGTCTTGGCTGTATGTTCTTGCTGATCTTCTGGGGGAGGGGCCTGTTTTAGTGATTCTCAAATGTCTTTGCTGGAGGCAGAATTGCACTGCCCTTGCCAGGGGCTGGGCTAAGTAATCTGCTCAGGGTTGCTCTCAGGAGCTTTTGTTCCCTTAACACTTTCCATACAGCTCTGGTGGATGGGAATGAAAATGGCGGCCTCCCAGTCTCCAGCCCAGAGAGGCTGAGAGGTTGGGGCTCTACTCCTGTGTGCGCTTGGAGAAAAGTGGTCAGTCATTCCAATCTCCTTGGTCTCCCGCCATGTTCCAAGTTCACCTGGCCTGTGACTGAGCATTTCTGTCTCTGGCACACAGCCCCGTTTGGAGTCTCCAAACCCAGCAGATAACTGCTGTGCTGCTCTTCTGGTGGAGGAGGGTGGGCCTCATCGGATTTGCCACTTGTGGGGTCCCTGCTCAAAGAGCTGTGGTCCGACTGTGCCACAGATCACAGTTTACAGTAACCCCAAGCTGAGAGCTCACTCTTCAGCTCTGTCTCTGTAGTCAGCTTCCCTGCTCTGATACCTGTGAGCTCTGCTGCACTCAGACACCCCCGATCCTTCTGTGACCCCGTGGGACCTGAGACCACACTGTCCCCGCGAGGGCTCCACCCCCACTTAGCCTCTGGAGTGATATGCCTCAGTGGAGCAGACTTCTAAAAGTTTGGATTTTGTGCTCTGTTGCTCCACTGCTTGCTGGGAGCTGGCTCCTCCCTGCCACGGTCTATCCTCCTGTCATTTCGGATTCACTTATCTGCACGTCCTACCTTTCAGAAAGTGGTTGATTTTCTGTTCCTAGAATTGCTGCTCTTTTCTTCAATCTCCTGTTGAGTGTGTAGATGTTTGGAATGGTTTGATAACTATCTAACTGAACTCCTGCAACCTGATCTCAGTCTGCTACTCCCCTGCCATCTTGACCCTCCCCCTTCTCTACACCTACTTTTATATTTGTTTTCCTAACTATCAAAAAGTGTGTTCATCCTGGTAACTCCAATTGCAGCTCAATGCTATATGTTATATCTAGTACTTCCCTTTCCATATTTGTAACCCCCTTTAACAGTGAAAAATGTGGCTTCCATTCCTCACTATGTTTTCTTATTTGCTCTAGCCTAGAATTCACAGAACTTACTTTCAAATTGCTAACAGATATTGAAAAGCAAACTTATTAACTGGAATTTAATATTTTATAGTTCTTTTTTGTAGCTGAAATTCACATACAGTGAAATGTACTCATCTTAAGTATATAATTTGATAACTTTTATTCACTTGATAATTTTAACTTTTTTTGTATTGGGAGATAGAGAGACTAAGCATAGTCTCTAGAATGTATAGTTGCTATCTGTAAAAAGTTTTGCCTGAAATCATTTGCATGACTCTTGCCTGAAGGAAAGATCTTATGTTATCATTTTATACAAGTGTGTTGATTTAAATATACCCATATCTAATGTACCACTTTCTAAATTGTTTGGTTTTGCTTGTCATTTCTTACTGCACAATATACCTTCTTCCTGGGATACTTTACCTGTTTCTTAAGGTATAGCCCTGAGGAAGTCCTAGTGAGGTTTATTTGCTCATAAACTCTTAATTTTTGTCTGAAATGTCTTAATTTTATGCCCATCCTTTAAAGATAATTTTCTCAGAATACAGGCTTAGGTTGCAAATTATTTTCTCTCAGTAATTTAAATATATCCACGGTTTCTAGTTTCCATTGTTTCAGTTGAGAAGTCAGATATCAGAGTTGTTTCTTTCATGGTAAATTGTCATTCTCTTTGCTTTTAAGATCTTTTCATGTTTGGTGTTTTTGCAGGGTCACTCTGATGAGATAAAATGTATGTGTAGATTTCTTTATCCTGCTCAGGATCATTATGCTTCTAGATTCCAAATACTCAGGTATTCCAACATTTCTGAAAAATTCTCAGTGATTATCACCTTGAATGTCCTTTTTAATATTCTTTACTATCATACTTTTTTTAAAGATTTTATTTATTTATTTGTCATAGAGAGAGAGCGAGCGAGCACAGGCAGACAGAGTGGCAGGCAGAGGCAGAGGGAGAAGCAGGCTCCCTGCCGAGCAAGGAGCCCAATGTGGGACTTGATCCTAGGATGCTGGGATCACGACCTGAGCCGAAGGCAGCCGCTTAACCAACTGAGCCACCCAAGCATCCCTACTATCATACTTTTAAAAAACTATGAATAGATAGGTTTTAGACCTTTTAATTATCCTCCACATATCGTAATTTCTTTTTTTATATTTTCCATCTCTGTCTCTCAGTGCTTTCTTTTGGCTGATTTCTTTAGTATATATGCTGCCAAAGTGAGCACTTGGCTGATTTCTTTAGTTTTATATTCTAGTTCACCAATTCTCTCTTCATCTATGTCAAATCTGATGTTTTCCCTGTCCATTGAATTTAATTTTAATTATTTTTCCATAAACAATCAAAAATCTGTTTGTACTTTATATTCTCTTTTATGTGGCTTATATTTCTATTCCCTCCTTTATTTCTTTACACATATTAAATATACTTATTTTATATTCTGAATTCTGTAATTCCAATATTTGAAGTATAGAATTTCCTCACCAAATTTTTCTTTGTTATTTCTATTGACTCACAGTATCTTGTTTCCTCATGGGTTTTGTGAATTTTTCTATTTTCCATTATGAGATCATATAATCTGGGCTTTTTCTGAGCAATTTCTATGAGACCAGGGTTAAGGATGAATTTTCCTAGGGACGCCTGGGTGGCTCAGTTGGTTGGACGACTGCCTTCGGCTCAGGTCATGATCCCGGAGACCCGGGATCGAGTCCCGCATCAGGCTCCCAGCTCCACGGGGAGTCTGCTTCTCCCTCTGACCTTCTCCTCGCTCATGCTCTCTCACTGCCTCTCTCTCAAAATAAAGAAATAAAATCTTTAAAAAAAAAAAAAAAAAAAAGGATGAATTTTCCTAGAGAAGATTTGGATTTGCTCCTCTTAGATGCCTAGGAAGAACTGTTTGCCAAGGATTACTTTAATTTGTCAGCTTGTATATTTTTCAACCCATATAAGTGTGTGATTTCAATCTATTACCCAGGATTGACATGACAGCTAAACCTGTGGTTATGAATTAGGATGCTCATACATCCAAGATTTCCCAGTTAAAGTGCCCTTTATTTTGGTATAGTTATTAATAATACCTTCTTCTACTTTTAAAGTTCCTGTTTAGGTTATAAATTTTATGTCACCCTAATACAAATAGGGTCCCTTCTAACCATAGCCAAGGCTATAAAGCCACTTTATTATTTCTTCTTTTACAGGGCAGAATTTCTAATTTCATACTTTAACTGAAGGTGTATCTCCCAGAATCCTGGTTTTAAGTTGAGGTTTCCATTCCAACTTCTCAAATAAGAAGCTCTAGGTTTCTGGGGATTGGCAGATGCCCTCAGGGCTGCTGCTGGCTTTAACATGTTTACCTCTCTGAATTCATGCTTCTGCTTAGTTCTTTGCCTCTAAGAATGTTCCTTACTTTATTGTGAGCTCAGCTATATATTTAAAAGGATGTTGTAAATCTTTTCTTCAGAATATTTAGTTGTTTAGTTGCAGGAAGTTTTTTCCCCCTAGAACAAAATCCCTGGGCTCATAAATACTGATTTAACTGTATGTAGTATTGGGAAAGCCAATTTTTCTGGTATAAGTAGCCTAGAAACTTCAAAGAGTAAGTTTCCTACTTGAGAGCTCTCACTTGTCCCGCTTTATTGAAAATAGGAGGACAATTTATTTGAAAAAAAAAAAAAGTCAAAAAATTATCTCTTAATGTTTTATATTCTCCAGATACAAACCGAGAGCATAAAGTAAAATCTCTTTTATTTTTCTAACAAAAGAAACATACAAGTACCAGAATGGAAGATAAAAGATACTATTATCATATGCATTTTATAGATGAAGAAAATGAAACATAGAGAAGCTAAATAACTTGTCCATGGCCTACTATTAGTAAGTGATGAATTTGATATTAGAACCCACAGCCAGCCTGTGTATAATATGCATGGCCCTTAACCAAGAGTTCGTATGCTCCTTGGCACAAATATATGCATTCTTCTATTTCATCATCATAAAATGTGTGTTCATGGGGGAAAATACTGCTATACTGATACCTAGTACAGCCTTCTTAGTATTTTGGATGTTGATAAATAGCCAAAAGCCACTCAGTAACAGATACAAAAGATACAGAAAGATAAGGGAATAAGAATGCATACTTTGTTACAGATGATAAGAACTATGTGGAAACACAGAGCTTTTAATCCTAAATCATAAATGCTTTCCATTTCTCCATGCCTTCTCTTTTTCTGTTCTACATCTCTGGAAGTTTCTTTCCTGTTGGTTTACCTGAAAATTTCTTGCTTATCCTTTAATACAATTCAAATATATCCATTCAAAACAAAACAAAACAAAAAACAAAAACTTTGTGAATCCCATTCTCCCCATAGGCTTTCTCAGACAGAATTAATGATTCCCTCATCTGTGTTGTCATAGCATTTTTGCGTATCTTTATGATAACTCATCAATTTTATTATATTGAACCACGTTAAATCATCATTTTTAAAGGTCAAAAATGGTTGAATGTCAGCAAAATCATATGGTTCAACATAAATTTATTGTGAACATATATGCCTTACCACTTATAGGGGTAGAAACAATGTATCATTTACTTTTATTTCTTTCAAGATAATGTGTCATTTACCTTTATTTCTTTAACTTAAGGCTTGAGCATATACTCAAAATATGATTGTTGAATTGGATGAATGCTGATACCTTGGGGACAATATTGAAAAATATTTATCACTGACATACATTGCATGGTCACTGAGCAATCATAACAGATACTGGCATTAAACAGCTGCTAAAACTGTGCCCGTTCTTTTAGCTGTGCATCAGCCCAGCCTATGCCAAGGAAACATGCACAGTAAGACTTTTGGGGTTGTAGTGAACCCCAAAATTGTGTTCTAACCAACTACATTCAATGCTTGAAACTTCTTTATAACAGTGTCACGAAATATCACTTCAACCTCTGGTAACAAGGCACTACGAACTTTCTGTAGTAATCAGTTCTATGTTCGAGACCTCTCATCCCTAGCAAGTTCTTTCTCCCATTAGACACTACAGTTGTTCTTTCCTTAACTTCCATTCACAGAGTCTAATTGTATGCCTAAGAGCTTCAGCACAAGTTTTATTCCCCTTCTAGATGACAGCTCTTAAGATATTTGAAGATGGCCATCATATCTGCCCCTAACTCATTTCATCTAAAAACAAAGTATCCATCATTTCTTAAACCAGTAATTATTTTACATAGCTCATATTCCCCAATAATAAGATTTTTCTTTGACAATTTTTCTACCTATGATACCCAGACTGAGCTTTTATTCTGAAAGGGATATAAGCAGAACAGAAGAGAGCAGAACTGTCCCATCCCTTAAGCCTATTTAGGACATGGTCTGATTGTGATATACCAGCGCATTTCCTGTGATATAAAGCAAGAGTAGGACCCAGTCCTAGGTAGCTGTGTTATAGGAAGGACATGCTAGATAACAAAACTAGAACTGTGGTTCTTTTTCTTTTTTCTTTTTATGTTCAATTAGCCACTCTGTAATACACCATCAGTTTTTGATGTAGTGTTCAGTAATTCATCAGTTATGCATAACACCCAGTGCTTGTCATAACACATGCCCTCCTTAATACCTATCGCCCTGTTACCCCCTCCCCCCATAATCCTCTCCTCTGAAACCCTGTTTGTTTCCCAGGGTCTGTAGTCTCTCAGGATTCATCTTTCTAATTTCTCTTCCTTCTGTTTTCCCTCCCTTCCCCTATGGTCCTCTGGGCTATTGCTTATGTTCCACATATGAGTGAAGCCATATGATAATTGTCTTTCTCTGCTTGACTAGATTTGTGGTTCTTAACCCTGACTATGCAAAAGAGCTGCACAGCCTGTGAGTTTTTATTTTTATTTTTTTAAAAGATTTTATTTATTTATTTATTTATTTGTCAGAGAACAGGCAGGGGGAGTTGCAGGCAGGGGGAGAATCAGGCTCCCTGCTGAGCAAGGAGCCCAAATGTGGGACTCAATCCCAGAAACCTGGGAAGATGTGATAGAATGAACCATCCAGGCACCCCACCAGTGAGTTTTTAAATGACAAAGATGCCTGAGCACCATGCAAGTTTTACTGACTATAACAATCTAGATGTGGAATCTTTGGAAAGGGTATGGAAGGCTGTATAAAGTGGTCAGGAGTGCATGCTCTGGAGCAAGACTGGATTCAAATCTGGACTTATATAAATTTAATTTACTTCTGTAAATTGTTTTAACTCTCTGTGCTTTCTCGTCTCTAAAAAATACAAAGACTCAAAGAACTATTGTGAGGAAAAAATGAGTTACTATTAGTAAAGAATTGAGAACAGTCCCTCTCAGTATGTGGTAAGTGAATATTGTCTGTTATTATGACCTGGGTATGTTTAAATCTTTGGGGCTGGTTTTCATGTTTTCATGCATAGGCTGAGAAAGCACTGGTATATGATATGACTTGACATGATAGTCACTTTTGTCAAGCAAGAATTCTTAATTCCTTCCTTTCTGGTGGACTTATCAACACAGTGACCCCAAAGAAACCTTAGCTTCCAGGTGATCATCAGGACATAACTGTTGCTGAAACAGTGTCTCTCCCTTCCCCTCACAACACTCACTGGATCCTCTGGATCAGTGCTTCTCACACCATTGGATCTTACAATAGACTTTAAAAAGTAGGAACATGGATTTGCTAACATTTCATATCACCAAGCAAGAATATTCAAAAATCATAATTGCATCTACTGTCACCATAAAAAAACAAGACATTGAAACACTAAAGAAGTAGGAAGTTGTAGTCTCAGGATAAATTAATAAAGCTACCATAATTAAGTTAAAACCTATGATCTCTCGGTCTATGACTCTAGTTCGTTTAATTATGTATTTTGGTTTATTTACAGATGAGGAAAATTTGTTATTAGTAAACATCATCACTTAATTTAACTAAACCCTCACTTTCAATTATAATTATAGTACATGCATAAGGAGACTTTAAATTTGGTAAATGCTGCCTGAATAGAAAAAGAGATGCTATTCTTGATTTATAGCCAAGTATTGGCATATTTATGTTTCTATGGCTTTTATTTACTAAATTGGGTTTGCTTTGATAGTCAATTTTAGTAGAATATTTATGAGCTGCATTTTAGAATAAAAAACATATATTTTCCTATACAAGTTTTTCTCATTTTAGCTAATGAAAATTGTGCTGATTAGGCAGTGGGAAAGTATCTGCCAGTAGTTAATGCTAATAGAGACACCAGAGCATTCTCTCTGCTATTAATCTGTGGATAATGAAAGGCCCATTTCTTAAGTACACACAGAAGAAAGAATAGAAAAAATACTAAAATACTGGCTATGACACCTAATGAATTGCCTTCCTCCCACACTACTGTGCCCTTGTAACCTAGGGCATGTAGAGCAGGCTGGCAGCCATCGTGTTACAGATTTAAAAGTGCTAGAATCTCTTGGTTCTGTAGCATGTTGCCTGATGGATTGGTGAGTAATGTACTTGAAGAGTGCGTTACTGAGCTCTAGACTAATGGCCACCTCTTGCCTGTGGCCTTTATGGTAGATCATTCATTGTGCTGCCTCATCAGCTTCCTGCCAGTCTGTATCTGGCATATACACTTGCTGTTCCAAAACTGATTAATCCCCTAGGAATTGTCCCACTGCAGATCTCAGTGTGGCTTACACAAAAATGAGAATGTTCTGGTGCTATGGGGACAACACAACTTTTCTTTGAATTCAAGAATTCCTCACTTTGGAAGATGAAATTTTCTCACCCATCTGTGCATTGCCACCTATGGCAAATCTTATGTAATTTTAAGAAATTTCCAATAAAATAAATGCAATGATTGGTAACTTCCAGGTTTTAAGTTCTATAGGATAAAAATATATGAGGGGAAAAAAAACACTGTAAACTTGTAAAATGTCAGCTTAAAGAAACATCACATCACAATGTCACTATATATTGCATTTTTATTTAGTTTTTCTCAGCTGTGTTACTGATTCCAGAATTTTTTTAAAAGGTGAACTGTCTAAATTCTCTATTTATAAGGTAATGTAGACTTTCCTCTGAAAGATTTACTATATAATATTTAATATAAAGGGTCACAAAAAGAATTTGATGGTAGAATTTTGTTCAGTGGAAGTGATAACACAACATTTGCTTTTGATTTAGTGCAGAAAATTATCTGATTCTTAACATAAAGACTTCTTAATTTCTATATTGTCCAAGTTGGAGTCTATGCACATTATTGATTTACTATGTTATTATTAATTATAATTAGCACATTAAAGGAATAAAAAACATATTAAATATCTTAGGTCCTTTTGGTGCTTTAACCAGAACAAGGATATCATATTTCTTCAAATTAAGTATGTGAAATAAGAAGAAACAAAAGCAAAGAATAGAAAACCATGTGTAACTCAGGACTAAGTATAGACTATAATTCTAGAAGAATTTGGAGGAGAGGGAAGTCAATGATGACTGAAGGAATAAGAAACATTGTGGAGGGTGTGAAGGTTAAGCTGACAAAGGGTAGAATTGGGGTAAGCAATGGGGAAGTTGGGTATTCTGAGTCACTAAAATAGCTTCAGCCAAAGCACAGAAGTATTGAAGAACATGATATAATAATAGACTAGAAAGAAGAAAAGCCTGACCACAGATAGAGTATGTATTTTTGAGTGGTAGAAAATGAAGTACAAGGTGGATGACTTCTGACTCTGCCAATATGGTAGACTAGATCACCTAGAAACTCTCCTGCTATAATCATCTGAAAGTCTAAGTGAAATCCAATAAATTTTCTTTGAAATACATATCTTAACTTCCAGAAAAATGGTAAAAATATACAGGTTTCAGAAATGTGCTAGAAATTTATAACCAGAGTAGTAAACATGTAAACAGAGGCTGGGTCTGCCCTAAGTTGAATCTGGCGGGAGATGGAGTTTGTTGGGCTTGGAAATCTAGAAGCTTGAGTTAACAATCATGGATGGATTGAAGGTGAGGCCTTGTGCCCACATAATCCAAGGAGTTAGAACTAAAATACCATTGGATTCACACCTGCTCCTTAAAAAGCCAGAACTCTGAAGTACTTAAATAACATACAATTTCTGGAAGGATAGATTAGGGAGTAAGTGTAACTGCTGAACAGAAAAATTACAAGGAAGCTTGTCAGTCTTGGACTGGACTGAATTTTTTCAGAAGATAATTTTAATTAACAATAATAACAATGACCTGGCCTATGAGTTTGGGGAGTACATTATTTATAGTACCTGCATGCTTTGGTCATTCCCAAAGCCAGAAATTAACATAAAAATGTGCCCTGGAAAGTAGCTCCATTTTTACAACGCAACAATTGCACTACTAGCTATTTATCCAAAGGATACAAACATAGTGATTCAAAAGAGCATGTGCACCCCAATGTTTATAGCAACAATGTCCACAATAACCAAACTATGGAAAGAGCCATCAACAGATGTTGATGTCCATCAACAGATGAATGGATAAAGAAGGTATAATGGAGTATTACTCAGCCATAAGAAAGAATGAAATCTTTCCATTTGCAATGACATGGATAGAGCAAGAGGGTATTGTGCTAAGTGAAATATGCCAATCAGAGAAAAAAAATACCATGTGATTTCACTTACATGTGGAATTTAAGAAACAAGCAGATGAACATAGGGGAAGGGAATTTATTTATTTTAATAATTAATTAACTAATTTAATAATTAATTAATTATTTTAATAAAATAAAAACATAGAGGGAGGCAAACCATAAGAGATGCTGAACTATAGGAAACAAATTGAAGGTTGCTGGAGGGGAGGTGAGTGGGGGGATGTGGTGACCTCATTAAGGAGGTCACTTGACGTAATGAGCACTGGGTGTTATATGCAACTGATGAATCACTGAATCCTACCTCTGAAACTAATAAAAATAAATAAATAGCCCTGGAACAGTAAAACCTCTGGAAAGAGCAAACACAAAACTCTTTGGAAGTACATTTTACAGATAAAAGCCACTAAGACTACCTGTTGATTCAATGTTATATAACACCAAAAGTAACTATCTGTGGCAAGTAGCAGTCATTAAACACAATAAATAGTAGGATTAAGCTCCCTAAGTTGCCAATAAAATTTTTTTTAGGAAGAAGCAGAAT
This sequence comes from Mellivora capensis, assembly GCA_004024625.1. Classification (NCBI taxonomy): domain Eukaryota; kingdom Metazoa; phylum Chordata; class Mammalia; order Carnivora; family Mustelidae; genus Mellivora; species Mellivora capensis. The sequence continues at coordinate 73,509 of PISX010006536.1, read as the reverse complement.
TGGATATGTAAATATAAACAACAAATTGATGGTTGCCAGAGGGAAAGGAAACAGTGGGAACTGACAAAATAGGTAAAGAGGAGTGGGAGAAATGAGTAAATTATAGGAATAAAAGGCACAGCATAGGGAATATAGTCAATGAAGTTGTAATAGCATAGTTTGGTGACAGATGGTAACTACACTTGTGGTAACTATAGCATAATGTGTAGAGAAAATTAATCACTATGTTGTGTACCTGAAACTAATGTGACATTGTGTGCCAGCTATACTCAAAAAATATTTTTTAAGCAAAAAGAAGTTTTAGGGAGATATTAGAGGCAATGGATAAAGGCAGCAATTAAAAATATAACAAATGAGAATTTTCCAGAAGAGATGAAAGGCATGTGTCTTCAGATTCAAGGAACATAACAAAATCTAAGCTTGATAAACCATTCCTAGAAATTCTGTAGTGAAACTTTAGAGTGCCAGAAACAGAAAAAAATTTAATCAATTAGAGAATAAAAAGGATCATTGAAAATAGAAAAATAAAAATAGCTACAGCAGATTTCTCACTAGTAACAGCAGAGGATAGAGGGCAATGGAATAATAGTTTCTTAATGCTGTAGGGGAAACAGACTATCAATCAGGAATTCTTTTCCTGATAAATGAGGATTTAAAAAATGACTCTTTCAGAAATGAAAACTTAAGAGTTTATCACTGATATGTTTTCACTGGAAGAAATATTAAAGAATGTTCTTCACAAGGAAGGAAGTTTAACCCAGAAACAAGGCAGGGAACAGAACAACCAATGATGAAGAAAGAAAATGGCAAACAGGTAAATCTAAATCATCACTAACTGTATAATACAATAATACAAGTATTTTGAAGAGGGGTACAAAAATAAGGAACTAAAATATTAAAAAGCAATAACATGAAGAAAAGGTTTAGTGATTATGCCGAGTGAAATAAGTCAAGCAGAGAAAGACAATTATATGGTTTCACTTACTTGTGGAGGATAAGGAATAACAGAGGACACTGGGAGTTCTTTTATTTTTTTAATTGAGGTATAAATTAACATAATATGTTAGTTTTAGGTTGCAGAGTCCATTTATTTGTGAAGAGAGAGTGATTAGTTACAACCTACTAATTCAAATGTGTGTGTTCAAAAAATGAGAAGACAAACAAGCGAAAAGTAGGGGTAGGAAATAAGTAAAAAAGCTCAAACGATATAACTGTTTACATAGAAATGCAAAGACATCTAACAAAGGATTATTAAAGCTGATAAAAAGGGGCACCTGGGTGGCTCAGTGGCTTAAAGCCTCTGCTTTCGGCTCAGGTCGTGATCTCAGGGTCCTGGGATCGAGCCCTGCATCAGACTCTCTGCTCAGCAGGGAGCTTGCTTTCCCTTCTCTCTCTCTCTCTGCCTGCCTCTGACTACTTGTGATCTCTGTCTGTCAAATAAATAAATAATCTTAAAACAAAACACAAAAACCTAATAAAAGAATGCAGTCAGTCAGTGGTACCTGGATGGTTCAGTCCATTAAGCATCCCACTCCTGATTTTGGCTCAGGTCATGATCTCAGGGTCTTGAGATCAAGCCCTATGTGGGGCTCTGTGCTGGGTGTGGGGCCTGCTTGAGATTCCCTCTCTCTCTCTCTTACTCTCTCTTCTTCTGCCCCTCCCCATATCCCCCCACTCTCATGTGCACAGTCATCTCTCTCTCTTAAAAAAAAAACTTTTAATAAGCAAAATATTAATTACATTCAACACCGTGACAATCCATATAAAGTATAATTTTAGAAAAATATTAATTTATAATAACAAAAATTGTAGACACCTACAAATAAAACTAACAAAATGTTTAGAGAAAGTTCAGGAAGAACATTCTAAAACCTTACTGAAAGAAAATTTTTTTTAAAGATTTAAGTAATGCACAAGTATATACCATGTTTCCCATTGAAAGTCTTAATGTAAATATTTAAATTCTCCCCAAATTAACCTATAAATTTAATCCAATTCAATTAAAAATCAAATCATGGAAGTATGCAGACATATGAGTACTACTCTCTCAGTTTTTCACTTTCAGTGTTCTCAGGGCTATTCGTACATTTTTGTTTTTCTATGTGAAATTTAGTATCAGCTTATCTAGTTCCACAAAATAATTTGGTGATATTTCATTATAATTGTGTTTAACTTATAAATCAACTCAGGGAGAACTTCCATCTCTGTCATGTTGAATTATTCAATCTAAGAATAGGTGATATCTTTCCATTGAATAAAGTTTACTTCAGGGGCTTCAAGAGTGTTATTAATATTTTTTCCATAAAACTTAACACATTCATTGTTGAACTCATTTATAGGTGTTCCTATTCTTTTTTTTTTTTTTAATTTTAACTGGGACTTTCTCTACTATTATATATTTCTTATATATATGAAGGCCTATGATTTTGTATGTTAATTTCAAATCTTACTACCTCATTGAATTATTGTTTCACTTAGTTTTATCTATTTTTCTTGATATGTGTAGGTATGCTATCATATTTTTAAAGAGACAGTTTCACTTCTTAACCTATTCCTATACCTATAATTGATTTTTCTTGTCTAATGGCATTGGTTAATACCGCTAGTACAGTGTCGAATAATAGTGAAGATAGTGGCCATCTTACTTTGTTCCTGATGTTAGTGGAATTGTCTCTAGTGTTTCCCAATTATAAGATACTGACTTTAAGATTAGGTATACAAATTTTATCATGGTAAAAAAATATTCCACAGTTTCTATTTTCTTAAGCTTTTTAAAAATCGTGAATTGGTAATGAATTTTGTCAAATACTTTCAGCATCTGTAGAGGTAATCATGTGATTCTTTCCTTAGATTTATTAATATGATATATGATAATAGATTTTAAAATATTGGATTAAGTTTCCTTTTCTGGAATAAATTCCACTTGTTCATAGTGTATTATTTTTTTAATGTGGTGTTGGATTCTGCTAGATAATATTTAGTTTATAACTTTTGCATCAGTATTCATTGGATATAAACATGGGACCATAGTTCTCTTTCTTTGTATTACCTTTATTTGGTTTATATATCAGTGTTATACTCCTTTCATAAAAGGAATTAGAAAGTTTTCTTTCCTTCGCAATACTGTGGGATAATTTACAGAGTATGACCATCTGGTCTTTGGAAGAATGGTTGAATTTCTTTGTGGAAACAACTGGGTCTGGTGAGTTTTGTGCAGTAGTTTCTTAATAACTCACACCATTTCTTCTACACTTGGTCTGATTAAGAGTTCTAATGCTACTGGAATTATTTTGGTACTTTGTGTCTGAGAAATTACCCACTTGCTATAGGTTTTCAAATCTGTGTAGAGGTCTGCAAAATGGTCTCATGAGATTTTAATTTCTTCCATTTTGATGATATTTTACTCATGTTATATATGTCTTTGTTATTCTTTCTCTATTTCCTTTGATGAGCTAACTAGTGATTTTCTCAGTTTCATTACTTTTTTTCAAAAAAAAAACCCACAAGAATTCTGATTAATTCAGTATATTCTTTTCTATCCAATTCCTCATTTAATTTCTGCTTGTGTTTATTATTTCCTTCCATTTAAAAAAATTTTTGCTTGGTTTTGATGTTCTTTTTAAAATTTTATTGAGTGGGGAATTTGATTAATTTTCATGCTTTAATTTTTTTAGATTTTTGAACATTTTTTGCCATCCCTGTAGCAATGTTTTTCTATATATGTCTCCTGAGGCAAGGGAAATAAAAGCAAAAATAAACTTTTGGGACTTTATCAAAATAAATTCTTCTGCACAGTGAAGGAAACAGCCAACAAAACTGAAAGACAACCTACTAAATGGGAGAAGATATTTGCAAATGACATATCCAGTAAAGAGTTAGTACACAATATATATATATAAAGGACCTATACAACATACCACCCAAAAAACCAATAATCTTATTAAAAATGGGTAGAAGACATGAATAGACATTTCTCCAAAAAAGCCATACAGTTGGCCAACAGACGTGAAAAGATGCTCAACATTACTCATGATCAGGAAATACAAATCCAAACTACAATGAGATGTCACCTCACACCTGTTAGAATTGCTAAAATAAAAAACACAAGAAATTAACAGGCAATAATGAGTAAGTGGAGAAAAAGGAAACCTCATACACTATTGGTGAGAATGCAAACTGGTGCAGCTACTCTGGAAAGAGTATAGGGATTCCTCAAAAAATTAAAAATAGAACTATCCTATGATCCAATATTTGCACTACTGGGTATTTATCCAAAAAATACAAAAATATGAATTCAAATGGATACATGCACTCCTATGTTTATTGCAGTATTATTTGCAATAACCAAATTATGGCAGAAGCCCAAGTATCCATTGATAAATAAATGGATAAAGAAGATATGGTGTATATATATGATACAGTATAATTCAGCCATCAAAAAGAATGAAATCTTGCCATTTGCCACAACATGGATGGAGCTAGAAAGTGTAATGCTAGCTGTGACAAGTCAGTCAGAGACTTGTGACTATACAATATGTGAAAATGCAATATGATTTCACTCATATGTAGAATTTAAGAAACAAAAAAATGAACAAAGTTTAAAAAAAGAGAGAGAGAACACCAAACCAAAAAACAAACTCTGAACTATAGAAAATGACCAGAAATTTACCAAAGGGTAAGTGGATGGGGGTAATGGATGAATGGGTGATGGAAATTAGAGTACACTTACTGTAATGAGAACTGAGTGATGCATAGAATTGTTGAATCACAGTATCGTAAACCTGAAAATATAAACCTCAACTGTATGAAACTATATTGGAATTAAAATTTAAAACTTTTTTAAAATTTTATTTTATTTTTTCAGTGTTCCAAGATTCATTGTTTATGCATCACACCCAGTGTTCCATGCAATACGTGCCCTCCTTAATACCTGCCACCAGGCTCACCCATTCCTCCACCTCCATCCCCTTTCCTTCCAAAACCCTCAGGTTGTCTCTCAGAGTACACAGTTTCTCATACTTCGTCTCCCCCCCCAATTTCCCCCAATTCACTTTTCCTTTCCTTCTCCCAGTGTCCTCCATGTTATTCCTTATGCTCCACAAGTAAGTGAAACCATATGATTATTGACTTTCTCTGCTTGACTTATTTCACTCAGCATAATCTCTTCCAGTTCTGTCCATATTGATACAAAAGTTGAGTATTCATTCTTTCTGATGGAGGCATAATGTTCCATTGTAATGGGAGAAGATATTTGCAAATAACACTACAGACAAAGGGCTGATATCCAAGATCTATAAAGAACTCCTCAAACTCAACACTCAAAAAACAGATAATCATGTCAAAAAATGGGCAGAAGACATGAACAGACACTTCTCCAAAGAAGACATAAAAATGGCTAACAGACACATGAAAAAATGTTCATCATCACTAGCCATCAGGGAGATTCAAATCAAAACCACATTGAGATACCACCTTACACCAGTTAGAATGGCCAAAATTAACAAGACAGTAAACAACAAGTGTTGGAGAGGATATGGAGAAAGTGGAACCCTCTTACACTGTTGGTGGGAATGCAAGTTGGTGCAGCTACTTTGGAAAACAGTGTGGAGATTCCTTAAGAAATTAAAAATAGAGCTAACCTATGACCCTGCCATTGTACTACTGGGTATTTACCCCTAAAAACTTTTTTTAAAGTATTACTGTCATACATACAATAAATTAATTAAATAAAAGTGTATAATGTGATTGGCTTTTACATTATATATACCTGTGATACCATTACTACAATCAAGATAATAAACCTATTTATCACCCCAAAGTTGTTTGTGCCCCTGTTTGGACCACCCCCTTAATTCTGCCCCTTTTCATCCCCAGGCAACTATTTATTTGCTTTCTGTCACAATAAACTGATTTTCATTTTCTAGAGTTTTATATAAATGGAGTCTTACAGTATGTATTCTTTTTTATCAGGCTTATTTCACTCAGGATAATTATATTGAGGTCCATCCATATTGTTTCATATAAAAGTAGTTTACTACTTTTTCTGCCAAGTGGCATTCCATTCTATATGTTGCACTTCATCTATTCATTTAATGATATACATTTGAGTTGTTTCAAATTTTTGTAATTACACGTAGAGCTACTATGAATGTTTGTGTATAATTCATGTATGGATATATGCTTTCATTTCTCTTGGGTAATACAATGGTGGATCATAGAGTAGTTGTATGTTTAACTTTTTTTCTTTAGAATTTTTTAATTTAAATTCGGTTTAGTTAACATACAGTGTATCATTAGTTTCAGGGGTGTTTCATGAGCTGCATATAACACCCAATGCTCATTACATCAAGTGTCTTCCTTAATGACCATCACTCAATTACTACATCCCCCCAACTGACCTCCCCTCCACCAACCCTCAGTTTGTTTCCTACAGTTCAGCATCTCTTATGGTTTGACTCTCTTGCTATTTTTATTTTATTTCATTTTTTATTCCCTTCCCCTATATTTATCTGTTTGTTTCTTAAATTCCATGTGTCTGAAATCATATGGTATTTGTTTTTCCCTGACTTATTTCACTTAACGTAATACCCTCTAGTTCTCTCCATGTCATCACAAATGGCAAGATTTTGTTCCTTTTGATGGCTGAGTAATATTCCATTGTATACATATACCACATCTTCTTTATCCATTCATCTGTTGGTGGACATCTGGGCCTTTCTATGGTTTGGTTATTATGGACATTGCTGCTATAAACATTAGGGTATATGTGCCCTTTTGAATCTCTATGTTTATCCTTTGGATAAATACCTAGTAGTACATTGGCTGGGTCATAGGGTAGTTCTAATTTTAACTTTTTGAGAAACTTCCATTCTGTTTTCCAGAGTGGCTGCACCACTTTGTATTCCCACCAACAGTGTAAGAGGGTTTCCCTTTCTCTGCATCCTAGCCAACATATTTTTCCTGACTTGTTAATTTTAGCCATTCTGACCAGTGTGAGGTGGTGTCTTGCTGTGGTTTTAATTTGGATTTTCCTTATGCTGAGTGATGTTGAGCATTTTTTCATGGCTCTGTTAGCCATTTGTATGTGTTCTTTGGAGAAATGTCTGTTCACATCTTCTGCCCATTTCTTGACCGGATTTTTTGTTTTTTTGGTTTTCAGTTTGTTAAGTTCTTTATAGATTTGTGGATACTAGCCCTTTACCTGGCAAGACTTTTGCAAATATCTTCTCCAATTCTGTTGGTTGCCTTTTAGTTTTGTTGATTGATTATTTTGCTGTGCAAAACTTTTATCCTGATGAAGTCCCAGTGGTTCATTTTTGCTTTTGTTTTCCTTGCCTCTGGAGAAGTTGTTTCAATTGAGGTCAAAGAGGTTGCTGCCTGTGTTCTCCACTAGGATTTTGATGGATTCCTGTATCATATTTAGGTCTTTCATCCATTTTGAGATTATTTTTGTGTATGTTGTAAGAAAATGGTCCAGTTTCATTCTCCTGCAAGTGGCTGCCCAATTATTTCAACACAACTTGTTGAAGAGACCATCTTTTTTCCATTGGATATTCCTTCCTGCTTTGTCAAAGATTAGTTGATCGGGATGCCTGGGTGGCTCAGTTGGTTAAGCGGCTGCCTTCGGCTCAGGTCATGGTCCCAGCATCCTGGGATCGAGTCCCACATCGGGCTCCTTGCTCGGCAGGGAGCCTGCTTCTCCCTCTGCCTCTGCCTGCCACTCTGTCTGCCTGTGCTAGCTCTCTTGCTCTCTCTCTCTCTGACAAATAAATAAATAAAATCTTTATTTAAAAAAAAAAAGATTAGTTGATCATAGAGTTGAGGGTCCATTTCTGGATTATCTCTTCTGTCCCACTGATCTATTTGTCTGTTTTTGTATAAGACCATACTGTCTTGATGATGACAGCTTTGTAATACAACTTGAAGTCTGGAATTGTGATGCTTCCAGCTTTCTTTTTCAACATTTTTTGACTAGTTGTGGTCTTTCCTGGTTCCATACAAATTTTAGTATTGTTTGCTCCAGCTCTGTGAAAAAATGCTGATGGTATTTTGATAGATATTGCATTGAATGTGTCAATTGCTTTGGGTAGCATAGAGAGTTTAAGTGTTTGTTCTTCCAATCTATGAGTATGGAATGTTTTTCCATTTCTTTGTGTCTTCCTCAGTTTATTTCATTAGTGTTCTATAGTTTTCAGAGTACAGATCTCTTACCTCTTTGGCTAGGTTTATTCTAGGTATCTTATGGTTTATGGTGCAATTGTAAATAGGATTGATTCCTTGATTTCTCTTTCTGCTGCTTCATTGTTAGTGTACAGAAATGCAACTTATTTCTGTGCATTGATTTTATATCCTCCCAATTTGCTGAAGGATACAAATTTGCTTAGTCTAGCAATTTTTTGCTGGAGTCTTTTGGGTTTTCCACATAGATCATGTCATCTGCAAAGAGTGAACATTTGACTTTTTTGCTGATTTGGATGTGTTTTATTTCTTTTTGTTGTCTGATTGCTGAGGCTTGCACTTCCAGTACTATGTTGAACAAGACTGGTGAGAGTGGACCTCGCTGTCGTGTTGCTGACCTTAGGGGAAAAGCTCTCAGTTTTTCCCCTGTGGAGGATGATATTTGCTATGTGCTTTTTGCATTTGACTTTTATGATTTTGAATATGCTCCCTCTATCCCTACAAGGTGGAGGGTTTTTACCAAGAAACGATGCTGTATTTTGTCAAATGCTTCTTCTGCATCCATTGAGAGGATCATGTGGTTCTTGTCTTTTCTTTTATTAATGTGGTATATCACATTGGTTGATTTGTGAATGTTGATCCACCCAGGGTGCTTAGGAATAAATTCCACTTAGTCGTGGTGAATAATCCTTTCAATGCACTGTTGGACTATTAGTATCTTGGTGAGAATTTTTGCATCCATGTTCATCAGGAATACTGATCTGTAATTCTCCTTTTTAGTGGGATCTTTGTCTGGTTTGGGGATCAAGGTAATAGAATGAGGCCTAATGTAATGAGTTTGTAAGTTTTCCTTTCATTTCTATTTTTTTAAATAGTTTCAGAATATCAAGGTATTAATTCTTCTTTAAATGTTTGGTAGAATTCCCCTAGGAAGCTATCTGGTCCTGAACTCTTGTTTGTTAGGTATTCAAAAAGACCAAGATTATACCATGCATATTTTCAGACCACACACAATGCTGTGAAACTTGAAGTCAACTACAAGAAGTAATTTGCAAGAACCACAAATACATGGAGCTTAAAGAGCATTCTATTAAAGAATGAATGGGTCAACCAGGAAAGTAAAGAATAATTTTAAAAATATATGGAAGGAAATGAAAATGAAAACATGGCAATTCAAAACCTTTGAGATACAACAAAGGCAGTCCTCAGAAGGAAGTATGTAGCTTTATAGGCCTTCCTCATGAAACAAGAAAAGTCTCAAATACACAACCTAACCTTACACCTTTAGGTACCTTACACCTTTAAGTGTTCTTTGGGAAAAAGAACAGCAAATAAGGCCTAAATCCAGCAGGAGAAGATAAATAATAAAGATTATAACAAATCAATGAAACAAATTTTAAAAAAACACACTAGAACAGATCAACAAAACTAGGATCTGGTTCTTTGAAAGAATTAATAAGATTGATAAACCCCTGGCCAGATTTATCCAACAGAAAAGAGAAAGGACCAAAATAAATAAAGTCATGAATGAAAGAGGAGATATCACCACCAACACCAAAGAAATGCAAACAATTATAAGAGAATATTATGAGCAATTATATGCCAACAAATTAGGCAATCTGGAAGAAATGGATAAATTCCTAGAAACATATAAATTACCAAACTGAAACAGGAAGACATAGAAAAGCTGAATAGACCCATAACCAGCAAAGAATTTGAATCAGTAATCTAGAATCTCCCAGCAAACAAGAGCCCATGGCTGTATGTTTAACTTTTAAAGAAACAACAAGACTCTCTTCCAAAATTGTATCATTCTACATTTCACCAGCAGTGTGATTTTTCCAGTTTCTGAACATGTCAATATTTGGTGCAGTCATTTTTTTTTTTCAATTAAGAGATATACGTGATATTTCATTGTTGTTGTTTTCTTAAAGTGACTTTACTGAGGTATAGTTTATATCTAAAATTTACCCATTTTAATTGTACAATTAAATAACTTTTAATAGCTTAATAGGGTGGTGCAATAAGACCTCGTGTGCCCATTTACTATTAATCCATTTTCCCTTCCAGCCCTAGGCAATGAATAATTTTTCTCTGTGTTTATAAATTTGCCTTTTCTTTAAATTTCATATAAATAGAATCATACAGTGTGTAGTGTCTTAAATATGACTTCTTTCACTTAGCATGTTTTTGAGGTCCACCCATGTAGAAGTATGTGTCAGTAGTCTTCTTTTTTGTTGCTAAATAGTATTCAGCTGCACAGATATACCACATTATGTTTATCCATTCACATGTTGATAGAAATTTAGGTTATTTTCAGTTTTTGGCTATTATGAATAATGCTGAAATAACAAATACATGCAAGTCTTTATGCATAAATATATTTGTATTTCTCCTGGGAGTAGAATTGATGAGTTGCATGGTAGGTTTATGTTGGCTTTTTTTAAAAATTGTCAAACTGTTTGTCAAAGTGGCTGTACCATTTTACATTCCCAGCGGTGATATGTGAGAGTTCCTATCTCCACATCTTTGCCAACATTATTATCTGTCTTATCTTTTATAGCCATCCTAGTGGTTATGAAATGGCATCTTATTGTGATTGTAATTTGCATTTTCCTGTTGACTAAAGACGTTGAGCATCTTTTCACATGCTGTATCATTTTTTAAAAGATTTTATTTATTTATTTAATAGACACAAGCAGGCAGAGAGGCAGGCAGAGAGAGAGGAAGGGAAGCAGGCTCCCTGCTGAGCAGAGAGCCTGATGCGGGGCTGGATCTCAGGACCCTGAGATCATGACTTGAGCCAAAGGCAGAGGCTTTAACCCACTGAGCCACCCAGGCGCCCCTGCTGTATCATTTTTGATGAAATGTCTGTTCATATATTTTGAACTCTTTTTTTTATATTGCTTGTTTCTCATTATTGAACTTGGAATGCTTTTACATGTTATGGATAAAAGTGTTTTATTTAATGTATGACTTTCAAATTTTTCTCCCTGTCACAGCTTTCTTTTTCTTACAATGTCCCTAAAAAAGCAAAAGTTCTTATTTTGATAAAATCCAATCTCAATTTTTTTCTTATGGGTTATGATTTTTGTGTCATATTAAGAAATCAATGCCTAGCCCAAAAATATAAATATTTTTCTCCTTTTTACTTTAAGTAATTTTAATGTTTTAGAATTTATATTTAGTTCTATGATTTTTTTTTTAAAGATTCTATTTATTTATTTGACAGACAGAGATCACAAGTAGACAAGAGAGACAGGCAGGGAGAGAGAGGAGGAAGCAGGCTCTCCGTGGAGCAGAGAGCCCGATGCGGGGCTCGATCCCAGGACCCCGGGATCATGACCTGAGCCGAAAGCAGAGGCTTTAACCCACTGAGCCACCCAGGCGCCCCTAGTTCTATGTTTTGAGTTACTCTTTGTAGATTATGCAAGTTATGTGTTGAAGTTCATTTGTAGTGAAGTTCATTGGAAGTGCATTTCCAGTCCTAGTGTTATTTGTTAAAGAAGACTATACTTTTTCTATCAGATTGCACTTATAACTTTGTTGAAACTCAGTAGTCCATATAACTATGGCTCTATTTTTGGTCTCTCTACCCTGTTCCATTGATTTGCTTGTCTGTATTGACAATACTACACCATCTTAATTACTATAGATTTATGATGTGTCTTGAAACCAGGCAGTTTAGTCTTCCAAATTTGTTCTTTTTCAAAGTTCTTTTGGTTATTCTAGGTTCTTTGTATTTCCATCTGAATTTGAGAACTGTCTTGTCAATTTCTACCAAAAAAATGTCTTTTGGGATTTTGAGTAGAGATTGCATTGATTCTGTTAGTCATTTAGGACAGAATTGACATGTTAGCAATATTGAGTTTTCTGATCTATAAACATGCTATATCCCTCAATTTATTTAGGCCCTCCTTAACTTCTCAGCAATGTTCTATATTTTTCATTGTTCAAGTCTTATACATCTTTTGTCAGCTTTATTCCTGAGTATTTCATATTTTCTATGCTATTGTAGGCAGTTGTGTTTTAAATTTCAAATCTATTTGTTACTTGTACATAGCATAGAATGAGTTGAAAGTATTCTTTCCTCTTCAATTTTCTGAAAAGTTTGTATAGGACTGGTATTTATTTCTTAAGTGTTTGATAGAATTCTCTCATGAAGTAATCTGAAGCTAGAGTTTTCTTTGTTGGAAGATTTTAAAATCAGATTAAATTCTTTAATTAAATATAGGACTTTTGAGCTCTCCCTTTCTTCCTGAGTGAATTTAATTTGTATTTTTCAAGGATTTTTTTTAATACTTGTTGAATTTATTGTTACAGAGTTTTAAAAATAATATTCTTTAACTATTCCTTTAAATTACTTCCTTATGTAGCTGTAGTTTCATCATCTTTTTAATTCTTATTTTTGGTAGTTTTTGTCTTCTCTCCTTTCTTCCTAATCAGGATGAGTGGAGGTTTATCAATTTTATTGATCTCTCTGAAGAACCAGCTTTTAGTCTTCTAATTTTTTTCTATTCTTTTTTTTTTCTTGTTTCTATTTTATTGAATTGTGCTCTAATCTTTATTAGCTCTTTTCTTTTCATTGTATTGGGTCATATTTACTGTTCTTTTCTTATTTCTTAATATGAAATCTAAAGTCCTTGTTTTTTTTTTTCTTTTCTACTATAGGCATTTCATATTATTTCCCCCTGAGCACTACTTTAGAGATACTTGACAAATTTTGATATGTTGTGTTTTCATTTTCATTCAGTTCAAAATAATTTCAAATTTCCTTTTGGATTTCTTCTTTAACCCATTCTGTTGTTGTTTTTAAAAAGTGTGTTGGTTTCCAAATATTTGTAAATATTTGTGAATTTTTAAATATTTTTCTGGTATGAATTTCTTAATTTAATTCTGCTGTGAGCAGACAATGTAACATGGATCACTTGAATCCTTTTAAATTTATTGAGACTTGTTTTATGGCATAAGGAACAGTCTATTGGTAAATGTTACATTTGTACATGTAAAGAATTCTATCTGCTGTTGTTGGGTGGAATATTCTGTAAGTGTCAATTAGGTCAAATTGGTTGATAGTGTTCAAATCTTCTAAATCCGTACCAATTTACTTGTTCTATCCATCATTGAGAAAGGGGTGTTTAAATCTCTGACTACAGTTGTGCATTTATCTATTTCAGTTCAGCCAATTTTTGCTTCATGTGTTTTGCATTCGTTTAATGCATTTAAAATCTTGTTATTAGGTGCATAAATGTTTAGGATTATTGTGTCCTTTTTAAAATATATTATGTCCTTTTGATGATTTGACTCTTTATCACTATGAAATGACCTTATTTATCCCTGATAATTTTATTGTCTCTGAAATGTACTTTGTCTGATATATTAACTATAGCTACTCCAACTTTCTTTGATTAATGTTAGCATGGTATATATTTTTGTATCTTTAAAAAAAACTACTTTGCAATTTTACATTTAAAGTACCTATCTGAGAAAACAAATGAACATATGGGAAGGGGGGAAAGAAAAATAGGAAAGAGGGAAACAAGCCTTATGGTTTGAAAGAATACTTTCAACTCATTTATGCTATGTACAAGTAACAAATAGATTTGAAATTAAAAACACAACTGCCTACAATAGCATAGAAAATATGAAATACTCAGGAATAAAGCTGGCAAAAGATGTATAAGACCTGTACAATGAATATTAAGAGATCTTAATGCCAGAGAACAATCTGAGGGTTGATGAAGGAGGTGGGTGAGGGATGAGCTAGATGGGTAATGGGTATTAGAGAGGGCACTTGTTGTGATGAGCACTGGGTATTGTATGGAAGTGATGAATCACTGAATTCTACTCCAGAAACCAATATTGTAGTTTATGTTAGCTAACTAAAATTTAAATTAAAAAAATAATGTACTTTTCTCTAGACAGCAGTAGTTGGGGCTTATTTTTTATCCATTATGAAAACCTTTGCCATTTTATTAGAGTGCTGGGCCATTTAAATTTCATGTAACTTTGATGCCTTATTTATTTTCATACAATCAATTTTTTGAAGTATAGTTGACACACAATGCCACATTAGTTTCAAGTGTACAACACAGAGACTCAACAACTCTATATATTATCCCATGCTCACCTCTTATTGCCTAATTTAAATTTATCATCATTCTATTAGCTTTGTTTGTTCAAGTTCTTGTTATTTTTTCCTCTTTTTTTTAATTTCTTCTGAATTGAATATTTTTATTCCATTTTATCCTTTTCCTTAGTTAACTTGTTATTTCTCTTTGATTTTTATATTAATGGGATTTTTAAAGTGCTTAGAGTGTACATCTTTAATTTATCATGAACTACCTTCAAGTGATATTGTACTGCTCCTTGTATAGTATAAAACTTTCAAGGAAATTCTTCTATTTCTCCCTTTCCAGGCTTTGTAGTATTATTGTCATATATTTTCCTTTTATTTATGTTTTAAATACAATACCACATTATATTTTCATTTAAACAGCCCATTGTAGTTGTAAATCTATTTTATATCATTTGAAGGAGGTGTAATTTGGAGAAATTGATTACTACATAGTCTTCAGCTACCTGGATATCCACCATAATATATCTTTTTTTTTTTTTTTTTTTTTTTTTAAAGATTTTATTTATTTATTTATTTGACAGAGAGAGAGATCACAAGTAGGCAGAGAGGCAGGCAGAGAGAGAGAGGGGGAAGCAGGCTCCCCGCCGAGCAGAGAGCCCGATGTGGGACTCGATCCCAGGACTCTGAGATCATGACCTGAGCCGAAGGCAGTGGCTTAGCCCACTGAGCCACCCAGGCGCCCCACCATAATATATCTTAATGAAATATCTTGGAAAGATAAACATATTTAATCTGTTTATCCCAGCAAGATCAAGTGTTTACAGTGTGCTAAAAGTAATTGTATTTTGAAAGATACTCATTTTATAGAGAGCATTTTGAAAATAAAATACTTTAAAATATTGATTTCATGGTTTGGTTTTGTAGCTATACAATCAGTAAATATAAATTGGAATGATGTCAGTATAACACAGAAGTTGTGTTAGTTTATAAGTGCTTGTTCCCACAGTGTAAATATTTAAGAGCACCTAAGTATAATATATGTAACACAATTGAGCATATCATGCTTTAGTATCAGACATGATGTCCATTCATTCCATGTTTTTCCTCTTGATTCAGTTTGACATAAGCCCTTGTAAACATAACTCATAACCTGAATTGGGGATGAAAACAAGAAAAATATATCTTAGGAGACACATATGTACAATAACTTATAGTTCAGTATGGTAACCACCATAACTGAAATAAAGTTCTAAGGGATCAGATCAAAACATCTGTGTGAAAAAACCAGAAAAGTTAACTGAACATAACAAAATAAAATAAAAATAAATTAGAGGCATTAGTTTTAAATACTGAAAAGGAGTTTGTCAGAGCAGAGAGATGTATAAGTCATGCCATGCACAGGGAATACCAGGTATAAAGCAAGTTTTAGAATGAGTAGATAAACTTGAAATGGATAAAAGACCTCAACATGAGACAGGAATCCATAAGAATCCTAGAGGAGAACATAGGCAGTATCCTCCTCGATACCAGCCACAGCAATTTCTTTCAAGATATGTCACCAAAGGCAAAGGAAACAAAAGCGAAAATGAACTTTTGAGACTTCATCAAGATCAAAAGCTTCTGCACAGCAAAGGAAACAGTCAACAAAACAAAGAGGCAACCCACGGAATGGGAGAAGATATTTGCAAATGACAGTACAGACAAAAGGTTGATATCCAGGATCTATAAAGAACTTCTCAAACTCAACACACACAAAACAGATAATCGTATCAAAAAATGGGCAGAAGATATGAACAGACACCTCTCCAATGAAGACATACAAATGGCTATCAGACATATGAAAACATGTTCATCATCACTAGCCATCAGGGAGATTCAAATTAAAACCACATTGAGATACCATCTCACACCAGTTAGAATGGCCAAAATTAACAAGACAGGAAACAACGTGTACTGGAGAGGCTGTGGAGAAAGGGGAACCCTCTTACACTGTTGGTGGGAATGCAAGTTGGTGCAGCCACTTTGGAGAACAGTGTGGAGTTTCCTCAAGAAATTAAAAATAGAGCTTCCTTATGACCCTGCAATTGATTTTCACTCT
The DNA here is from genome assembly GCA_004024625.1 of Mellivora capensis. Classification (NCBI taxonomy): domain Eukaryota; kingdom Metazoa; phylum Chordata; class Mammalia; order Carnivora; family Mustelidae; genus Mellivora; species Mellivora capensis. The sequence goes on along the minus strand of PISX010006536.1, from coordinate 57,154 downwards.
TTATAATTCTCTTCATTTTACTAACTTTGCACTTCTTTTCTTGGCTTCTTCTGGTGGAAGTTTAGATCATTTAAGTCTTCTTTTCCAAAATAAGCATTAAATCATTTATTTTTTTCTTCGAAGCATTGCTTTAGCTGCCTCCCACTACTCCTGATATTTTGTTTTATATTGTTATTCACTTCAAAATATCTCCTAATTTTTCTTGTATTTCTTCTCTGACTCATGTGTGTTTAGAAGTTCATTTAAGTTCCACATAGCTAGGAGATTTTTCTGTATAGCTTTTATTATTGATTTCTAATTTAATTCTATGATCATAGAACCATGAAATACTCTGTATGATTTAATCTTTTGACATCTACTGAGACTTGTTGTATGGCCTAGCATATGACATATTTAGTCAAATGTTCCATATGCCCTTGAAAAGTATGTGTATGTTTAAAATTTCTTTTACTATTCTCTCTTTAGTCTTGTCAATTTTTGCTACATATACTTTGGTGTTCTGTTATTAGGCATATACATATTTAACATTCTTATATTTTTTGTTAATTGACCATTTTGTCATTATAAAATGGCCTCTACCTCTGGCAATATTACTTGTTTTGAAGTCTACTTTGTGTCATACTAATATAGTCACATTTGCTTTCTTATGATTAATTCTTGCACATGATTTCCTTTTGCATTCTCTCATCTTTAGTATATCCGTGTCCTTATATTTATGTACATTTCTTGTAAATACTGCATAGTTGTATCTTTTATAAAAAAAATTTCATTCTGACCATCTCTACCTTTTAACTATAACATTTATCCCATTTATATTTAATCTTAATATTAATATGGTTGAGTTTATGCCTACCACCTTGCTATTTGTTTTGTTTTTGTTCCATCTGTTCTTTGTTCCTTTGATTCTCCTTTCCTGAATGCTTTTAGATTGACTATGTTTAGGTATACTACTTTATCCCTTTTTTTAAACTTTATTTCTTTTAAACTGTGCCCCTTCTTTTTCCCCCAATGGTTGCATTATGTGCTATAATATGCAATCTTAACCTAGCATAGTCTATCCTGAATTATTATTATATTCACTCACATATAAACTAAGAATCATCAACATTATAATTCCACTTTTCCCCTTTCATACTTTGTGCTGTTTGTGTCATATATTTTATTATTATGTATTTTATAAGTTCTTCATTAAATCTTGTTATTTTTACTTTCAACAATCACTTGTCAAAGGAATTAGAAAAATATGTTTATCCGCTCTTCCTTTTTTCAGTCTATTTCCAGTGCTCTTCATTCCTTCCTACAAAGTGGAGTTTCTTTGACATTATCTCAATTTTTGTTTACCCTAAAATGTCTTTGTTTTGCCTCCATTTTGAGAGATCATTCCACTGGCTATAGAATTCCAGATTGATAATTTTCTTTGTTCAGCACTTTAAAAATATCATTCCATTTTCTTCTGGTATCCATTGCTTCTTATGAGAAGTCAGCCATAATTCTTTTTTTTTTTTTTTTTTTTGTCATTACATGTTACTTTTTTTTTTTTTTTTCAGAAAATTTTTTAAAAATTTCTTTTCACTGTAACAGAATTCATAGTTTTTGCACCACACCCAGTGCTCCATGCAATGCATATCATTGTTTCCCTTCTGGGACTTGAGTTATGTATGTGTTAGACTGTGTGATATTGTTGTATGAATCACTGATATTCTGTTCAATTGTTTTTTCAATCCTCTTCCTTTTTGCCTCAGTTTGTATCATTTCTCTTTTTTTCATATTTCCTTAATATTCCCCATGCAGTTTATCTTTAAGTTTTCAGTTTCTCTGTTGAAATTACCTTTCTGTTCACCAATTCTGCTCATCATGTTCTCTAGGTTTTTGAACATACTTACATTAGTTTGAGTCTGCTCTGCTAATTACATTATCTGAAGCACCTGTGTTTGTGTTTATCTCTTGATTGCATGCTATATTTTCTTTCTTTACATGTCTCATGATATTTTCTTATATGCCAGACATTGTGTATAGAAGGAAAGAGATTGTAGTATAAATTTTTGTTTCAATTGGCTCTTTCTTTTTAAAAATATTTTATTTCTTTTTTGAAAGAGAGAGACACAGTGAGAGAGGGAACACAAGCGGGGGGTGGGGTGGGAGAGGGAGAAGTAGGCTTCCAGCTGAGCAGGGAGCCCAATGTAGGGCTCCATCCCAGGACTCCAGGATCATGACCTAAGCTGAAGGCAGCCGCTTAATGACTGAGCCACCCAGGCGCCCCTCATTTGCTTTTTCTGCAAGAGCCTGAACTCTTTGTCTGATATCTAAGGTGATAATTCAACTTTAATAAACAAATATTACTAGAAGTCAAGTTAATCTGTGGTGAAGCTACAGTTTTAATAAAGATTATCTCTTCTTGACTAGCCCAGTGCTCTTTGAGGCTGCCTCCATTGAGAAATTAATCCCTTTTATCTTATTAGTATTGGGCTTAGAAGATTTTGGCCTGCAGTTACAGCTAATTTCCATTCATCTTTTTATTTAGCTGCACTAGGGTCCTAATTCCAGGAACCTGAAGAATGTAAAATATTAATCAAATTATTTATTCTTTTAAGCCCTGCCTTCATTGTTGCTCTCTAAGCAAAATTTGGGGTGGAAGAAGGATTATTATGCCAATTAAACTAGTGGTGGATATCAGGCTCCTCCAGACTCTATTCTTCTCCCATCACTATTGCTAGTAGCTTGATTGATTTCCTCTTGACCTCACAAAATCTCTCCATTTTTCGTAGACTTTTTTTCTGCTGTTGCTGCTGCTTACCTTTGAAATGAGTTCATCAAGATGACCTTACATCCACCACTCTTTCTTAGTCTACATTAGTATGAGTTTTATTTTATCTGTTTTTTTTCTTGTTACCATGGAGAAAAACATAACAAGTTTATGATTTTAGAAAACTTTCAAGCAGTTGTATGACCTTGGATTAAAGTGGTGAATGGAGACAGTGAAACTTGTTGTAGGGGATTGTTATAATCTGGACTAAAGACAATAACCTGAACCAAACATATTATAGAGAACTGTAGAAGATTGAACCAATCTGAAACATCGGGGTCTATACGGCAATCTGGGAGTGCTTTAGAATGGAAATTAATAATGGGAAATAAGATTACAAGATTGTCTAGGAGCCAGTTTATGGACCTAACAGGATTTTTAATATTTAGTAGATCTCAAGGATTTCTGAGCAAAGAGGTTTAGAAAGCAAAGTAGTGTTTTAAAAATACTAGTCTAGGAAGGGCAAGGAAAATGGATTGAAGGGGAATAAAACAATTTATTCTTAAAGTACATTTAAGAAAAAGAAAATCAGATGGAAAGGATATTGATATAATATGCAAGACTTATTAAGTCTTAAACCAGGGTGGTATAGCAGGAATGAAGATGGAAAAACAATAATGATAGGCACTAATAATAACAAGTTTGTTTTTCCCATATTACAAAGGGGCACATCATTACCACTCAAACGATTAATTCAAGTCTACGTCATTTCATTATCTTCAAGGTCACTATGTACTTCCAGCATTTGATACTGTATTAGTAAGTGGTTACTCAATGTGTAAAAGGAGAATAAGAAGAAAATAAACCAATTTAAATGATTGAAAGTTTGGTAGCATCTGGCTACCATTAGAATCCAAGCTCATAAATGAAGTCTCATAAATCCTAAAGACTGTTCCCTTTAAAATAAATTTTAAATAGCAACAGCATTATGGTTTCAATAACTCAAAAGAAAAGTACAATTAAATATACAATTATAAAAGGTAATCCTGATTTTCAACTACTATCGTGAAAATATTTTTCTAGATATAATTCAACTTTCCATATATGAATATAAATCCTGGACTATCCTGAAATTGGAAGCAGTGAGGCCTTTCCATCTTTACTCTATAGCAAACTTTTTCGATAGAGACAGATGCTAAAAGTTTTAGAGTTTATGAGCTCTAAGTCTCAGTCTCAAATACTCGGTCCTGTCATTGTAGCATGAAAGTAAGCATGGACAATTTAAAATAATGAACATGGCTGAATTCCAACAAACTTTCATGTACAAAAACAGGCAGTGGTCCACACTTGGCTCGTGGATCATAGTTTGCCAGCCCCGGCTCTACACAGTCTCTCTGTATGGGAGCATCCTGGAGAGTTTCTCTTAAAGTATAGTCTAGAGCAGTCCTCTCTAATAGGAATGTAATATGAGTCACATATAAATGCTTAATTTTGTAATAGAGTTAAAACAAACAGATGAAATTAATTTTAGCAATGTTTAACCCAATACATCCAGAATTTTGTCATTTTAACAGCTTATCATCATTTGAAATTTATTAATAAGATATTTCACTCTCTTTTTTTTCATACTAAGTCTTCAAAACCTGGTGTATGTTTGGCTTATAGAATGTCTCATTTTGGAGCAGCCACATTTAAAGTGTGGCCATCAGCTACTATATTAGACAGGGCATGTGTAGAGACTCATCGTTATCTGAGATCTAACTGCTTCTCTTTCAGCCCAGAAATTACCCACTGGTAAAACCATTTCTCACCCAACAAGGTGTTCCCAGTACACTCCTTCCCTAGCCTCAACTTTATCCACTTCACCACTAGATACTACCCCAAGCACTGCATCTCAAACTTCACTATACATATAAGACTCACCTGGGGATATTGTTAAATTGCAGATTTTGATTCAGTAGGTATGGGACAGAGCCTGAGATTTTTGATTTCTAAGCAACTCCCAGGTACAGTGCCAGTGCTTCTGGTCCAAGGGCCACACTGGAGCAAAAATAAAAAAGACCACTCCAAAGGGATAGCCATAACTGGAACTGTTAGCCTACCTTCCCTTAAGCTAATTGGACCTAATTCCAGCATGTCTAACATCCACATTCAGGTCATCACCAGAAATGAAAGCTTCTAAAATTGCACCACCCAACAGGAATATAATTTGAGTTATATACATAATTTTAGATTTTTTTTAGTAACCAAATTTAAACTTTTAAATAGTGAAACTAGGGGCACCTATGTGGCTCAGTTAAGTGTCCAGCTCTTTATTTAGGCTAGGGTCATGATCTGAGGATTGTGGGATCAAACCCCCAGTTGGGCTCCACACCCAGCCAGCCCACCATGGATCCTTCCTAAGATTCTTTCCCTCTGTCTCTGTCTGCACCCCCCATCGCCACTCCTGGCATTCTCACTCTCTCTCTCTAAATATAAGATAGAATAAAATAAAAAGTGAAACCAATTTTAATAACATTTAACCTGATATGTTCAAAAGATTATTTTAGTTTTTAATCAGTATGAAATATGAGATATTTTAAGTCCTAAATCTTCAAAATCCAGCATGCATTTTATCCCTACAGCATATCTTAATTCTGACCAAGCACATTAGAAGTCCTCAATAGGCACATTTGGCTAGAGGTTACTGCATTGGACAGTACAGCTCAAAGGTCATCTTCATGACTTGTATGCTCATCCCTATGTGGCTCTGTACATCCCCAAGCCTGATCCAATTTCCTATTGCTATTTCCACCAAACCCTTTCTGGAACTCATGCTTTATCATCAGAAAAAAAAATCCCATGTATTATTAACCTCATACCAAAAATGTTCCAACTTCTCAGTCTAACTAAACCCAGGTTATCCCTTAGGGCACTGTTTTTCCTCTCACTCTGTCAAGTGTTGGCTGCTTTTTCTCACATATCCTCAGGGCCTTAGGTGGGATTGATGTCCTCCTTTCTCCTGAAAGTTCCATTCAGGTCCTTCTACTTCCTCCTCTATAAAACCCATTCTTTTGAATCAAATACCAGTAGATTATAGTCCTCGCTATCTTTCCTTTTTGTAGTCATTTGTTTAATTTCCTGACCGAGTAATTTTTGTAGTTAGCAGCTGGCTCACTATATTCCTCTGCACCATCACACCTTGCAACATTTTTGGTGATTTCAGGAACCACATCATTCCTTGATTTCCACATTTTTAAAAAGATTTTATTTGACAATTTATTTTATTTATTTGACAGAGATACAGCAAGAAAGAGGGTGCATAAGCAGGGAGAGTGAGAGAGGGAGAACCAGGCTTCCCACAGAGCAGGAAGCCCAATGTCAGGCTCAATCCCAGGACCCTGGGATCGTGACCTGAGCTGAAGGCAGAGGCTTAACTACTGAGCCACCCAGGTGCCCCTGATTTCCTCATTTCTACTAGTCCTTTCCTCTTTCCCTTTCCAAGTACCCACTACACCATTTCCAAAATCTAGACATAAGAATTCCATTTTAGAATATGTTTATAGTTCACTCAAACTTCAGTATCTAACAATAACAATAACAAAAACAATAACAATACTTCTTCAACCCATTGTACTTACACATCAGCTAATTCATATTTACTTTCTTCATGCCATTAGTCCTCACATCACCAATGTTGTATTCCTGGTCTGTTACTGTTATCATTCTGCTTACTTTCTTACACCTTTTTCCCTTATTATACTTGCTAGTAAACCCAATGTTAGTAAATCTAACATACCACCTGTTCTCACCCTTATCTGAACAGCCAAAATGTGGTTGGGGGAAAAACATACAATCATACTGACTAGCCTCATTTACAGTTTTTTACTACAAATCTCAAACCATCCTTTGTATTACTCACTATCAGTTGATAATTTTGTTTTACTTCATTGAGAAATTAGAAACTAACAAAAGAGAACTGGTTTCTCTCACAACCAAATCTAACACCTATAAACTTTATTTTTCCTCATATTAACATTAATGACATCTCCATGCTCCTGTCTAGGGCCAATGCCATGACTTGGGAATTGGCTCTCATCCCTTCTTTAGTCAAAGCTCTGTTTCCTGCAATTATACACTCTTTCTTACACATCATTCTTTTTCTTTTCTGTTAGGATCATTCTTGATGGTGTACAAGGTGTAAAGTTTTGCAGGCGAGGTAAACGCAACACCAGGCGAGGTAGGCACAAGGCAAGATTTATTAAAGGCACTTTCCAGCGAAGTTTCAAGGCTCAGGAGAAGGGGAGCTAGGAAAGTCACGCTGGGAGAAGGTCAGCACTCTCAGGCAAGGTTCCACGACTCTGGAGAGGGGAGTCAGGGAAGTCGCGTTGGGAGGGAGTCGGAGGGGTATTTTATTGGGCCAAGGCAGGGCATGGGTTCCCATCCATACATGGTAAGGTATTTGGTGATCCGAGGGTATGGGGAGGGGGTCCTGATACTCCTGTTTCCTGCATAGGTATCGGGTTACCTATAGAGACGTGACCTGGGCATACATCCTTTTGGCAGCAGAGTCAAGGGTTAAGGAAGGGGGGGTGCTGGAAGATGGCGGCCCAGCGGTCATTTCTGTTGTCCCTCCTGCATTCCCGGAGCCGTCGACCCAACACAAGTGTGCTGTGGTTGCTCCCAACTTAAAACCTTCCATCGTCCCAACATAACACTCCAAATATCACTTCATTTCCCTGCTCTCCTTTCTGAGAAGACTGATTAGTAGAGTCTACTCTCGCTACCTCATTCTTTGTTTTGTTTTAGTTTTTTTCACCATAATACTCCATTTTGTCTATAATTCACTTCAATCAAGTTTCTCTCATTAACACTCCTATCACTTATGGAACTCTTCAGTCAAAGTGACCAATGACTGCATCTTGCCATTAAATAACCAACTCTCAGTTCTTATTTTACCTAAATTCTTAGTGACATTTTATACAGTTGATTACTCCCTCTTTTTTCCAATGTCCTTTTTCTTGTTGGTGGTAGTGTTTTCTGGTTATTCTCGTGTAACCTGGTTATTCCTTTTCAGTCTCCTTTGATGCTGCTTTTTTTTCTTCCTGACCTTTGCATTTTGGAATGCCCCAAAGCCATTCATGGGGCCTTTTTTTCCATCCAAACTCACTCTATGATGATCTCAGCCATCCCGAAACAATTCAGAAAGTTTGCAATTATAAATATATATCTGGGGACACCTGGGTGGCTCAGTTGGTTAAGCGGCTGCCTTCGGCTCAGGTCATGATCCCAGAGTCCTGGGATCGAGTCCCACATCGGGCTCCTTGCTCGGCGGGAAGCCTGCTTCTCCCTCTGCCTCTGCCTGCCACTCTGTCTGCCTATGCGCTCTCTCTCTCTCTCTAACAAATAAATAATTAAAAATAAATAAATAAATAAATAAATAAATAAATATCTGTCTTAATTCCAGATCCCTCCTATGAGCTCTACCCTATCTACTCTTTTAAAACTAGTGGTCACCCCAAATTTAACCTGGCCAAAATTAAGCTTTTTATTTCTGTCTTGAATCTTTTCCCCCTTCAGTCTTATGGTACTGTTAAATCTGTCACCATTCACTCACTCATCCATTTCCTTAACAAGTCCTATAGTTCTGTCTTCAAAATATATCCTGAATTGCTCCACCTCTCTCCACCTCCACTGCTACCACCCTAAGTCCAAGATGCCATAATAGTTTCTTGGGTAGATTTCTGGGATAACCTCCTATCTAGTTTCCTTGCTTTTATTCTTCTCTCTTATTCCCAGCCTTGATTCTGTTTGTTTGTTGTTGTTTTTTTTCAAAACAGTAGGAGTGATCTCAAAGCATAAATCTGTACTCTTTGATTGCTTTCATCATGGGTAAGATAAAATTCAGATTCCTTGTTATGGTCTTTAAGTGTTTACTTCTAATTACTGCCTATTTATCCCACCACTTACTCCCCCACTATCCCACTCCAACTGCATTGGTTACATTTAAATTTAGAGATGCCAAGCTTGTTCTAGTCTCAAGGCCTTTGTGTGCTTTTTGGAATACTGGTCCCTGAGATCTTCATAGGCCTTGCTCTTTTACATCATTAATGTCCAGTTGAAAGTCAATTTCTAAGTAATAGATTACCTTGTTTCAAATAATTCTCCTTAACACTCTATTCCTTTACATGGCTTCATTTTCTTTCATGGTGATTATAGCTACCTAAAGTTATATTTTTAGTTGTCTGCTTAGTTCTTTTTTTTTTTTCACTCCTTCACTAGAAAGTAAGTTCTGCAAATGAAGGGGATCTTGTCCTACCCACTGTTATATCTCCAGCATCTAGAACAATACCTGACGAACAGTGAGTACAGAGTAAATGAGTCTGAAAGGTTTTAAGAGACGGGTCGTGTGTCTGACCAAATCAGAATTAGTTGCTTGGGTTGTCTTCTAATGCTAACCTGCATTAAACCAAAGAGTCTTCTAAGAATGAAAGGTTCTAGTACACAATAATTGTAATCTGTAATATGTAATCTTTTCCATACGAGGGTGCTTATTAGTAGTTAGATGCAGGTATTCTCAGTGATCTCTGCTCATCAGTTAATTTGCCTGTTTCTATAAATAGTTACTGGCTATTAGTTTCTCCTGCCCAGTCTCTATGTAACTTGCCTTACAAGAGCTTGCTTTTAAGCCAGGAATTTTCTTTGCTTGCTTTGCCATCTCCTTGCTTGGCTTTTCTTTCTTTAACAAGCACAACAGCATGCTGCTGCATCTTCAAAGAATAAATTAATTCCGTCCGCAAAAGGGTCAAGTGCTAGAAAGTGCATAGCCATGCAGTTTGCATGGCAGGATACAGAAGATATGATGCTAATAAGATTCTAAGATGAGAACAGCAGACTGTCTCTGGGGATTCAGATGAAGGGGCCTGTAAATTTTAAAAGAAATGGTCTCCGAAAACTAATGATGTCTGCTTTCCAATTCATTAATAATGTGGAGTGGGGAGATGGGAGTGAGATCCAGGCCATGCTTTGAAATATCAAAATGTAACGAGGAAGAAAACAGTAAGAGTGATCTCAATGGGGTCATAAAGCTGGGAGAAGGAAGCAAACTTTAAGAAGATGTGGTTGTGCTGTATGTAGGGAAGGGAATCAATCCACCCCATGTGTGTATATTTATGTGCATATAGTACCTTTATCTAAACGCGAGTAGATAAAAAGTTCTTCTGTAGGAAAAAACTACTGCAACATTGATAAGGCTTTTGCAATTTTCATATTTAAGGTGACTCAGAGAGAATATTTTAAGTATTGTAAAAACATGTCTAAGTTGTCTGCCTTTCCATATTTACAAACCCTGCCCTTCACCTCTTTGCATTGCATACAAGGAACTGAGTAACAGGAACCTCAACCTTGTTTGTAGTTAATAGTGGAAGAAAAAAACCCTCAGGCAAAGCCTAATGAACCAAGAGCAATTCTGAGCTCTCCTCTGTAATATCTGCCGAGGTAGTGTCTTTCCAAGGGCTGCCTGGACATATCGTGTGACCTTGCTGCTTTACATCATTAAAATTTCCCATTACTGGAATGGTGTTTGCATGGAGAGGCCGTTGTGCAGATATTATGGCTGAGTTTCTCCCTGCTGCATTCAGAGTTTGTGCTAATAGAAAATGCCTCTCTGCTTGAACAGTTCCCTCGAGCTGGGAGGTATGCAGCAGCGGGAGAGTTTAGCTTTGGCTTTTATTTTGACAAAGCGATTACATTTTGCAGATTGAGGTTATGGTCTTTTCTCCTATCTCAGTATTTTATCTGCATGATATTTTCTGATCTTCCTTTTAAACCCCCATTAGTTACGACTGAGGCTCTGGGGTGGCAGCCTGCCTTGGAGCAGTGATATCGTCAGCTTTTCTTACAAGTCACTAAATAGACTGACTGATTCAGTAGTGTTCACTCATGTGGAACCTTTCCAAAGGGGCTAGCCACAGAAAGGAGACCCTCTCGTGTGTGTGTGTGTGTGTGTGTGTGTGTGTATGTGTGTGCGTATCTGAAGCCCATAGGGACGAACAATCTTAAAAGCACAAGTGCAGCCTCATTCTCAAGGGCCATAAGTTGTGTCCGCCACATCTTCCTTATGTGCTTTCTTCTTCTGCAGGTGGCCTATTGTACCCAGAATCTGTGGTAGTTGACAGGATTGGTGGCATTTCCAAACCCCAGGCCTACTTTCCGCCCATATTACTACCCTCCTAAAAAGCTGCTCTTCTGGCTGTTCTGTTCTAAACTTTGTTTCATCCATGGTGACACTGTCACATGTTCATGGTAACTCTAATCTTGGGCTTTTAGCAGCAAGTTTCACAGCAATGAATGCTTTTGCCTAGAGGGAATTGGAAATATTTCAAAGTACTGGTTGTATAGCCATAACTCTTTAAAACCAACTGAAAAAAGAGATTCCTTGGCCAGTCCTTCCAAGTCTAAATAAACCATAACTGATTGAGAGATTTTTGAATCTAAAGCTAGCGCTCCAATTTCTAAAGCAAGATAGGAGTGTGACCCCTTTTCTTTGTGGCTTCCCTATTTTAGTTAGCACAGTGAAATCTTCCTGATAAATGCTTCTGAAGCTGGGAGTGTCACATAGCCACAAGCCTCAAGCACTTTGCTTTGTCCACCTTCTCTTGAATGTGTGGGACGTGGCAATCTAGAGCGGGGAGTGTCACGGAGAGAGGGGTATAGAGGTGAGGAATTTATTTCCCCAGGAAATCTCATTAGTGATGCAGCGCCTGTTTTTCATTGAGGTTTCTGCTCCTGGGCTTTGTTTTCGGCTGAGTAACCGAGCCTGAAAGCCGTCTGGTGACTCACAAAAGGTCACACTGAGAGTCAGGGGCATGGACCAGAGCACGATGCCTACCTGTGATTGATGTGTATTAAAGCTGTCTTGAGCTACTCATAAACACAGCAAGAATCCTGTTCTCTTTTCATCAGTGCTCTTGACCAAGACTTGATTTACTATTTTGAAATCAGCTGCTCCTTCACTCCTCTACAATAGCTTCTTTAATCGCTTGTCATCACAGCTGATGACAATTTGGAAAAACTCACATATTCAATATATTTTTTAAATTGACTTTGCAGTATTCTAGGTGCCAAGGCTTTATAAACAGTCTAATTGTTCCCTGAGTGTTTGCTGACCTAAAGGAAAGTGTTGATGAATCAGATCCTTCTTTTCTATCTATAGGGTATTGAGATGTGTATTCAATATCATAGCAAATCACTGCTGAAAATTGGTTCCATGGCCCGAGGCTACTTACCTCAAAAGGTGAAACAGCAGAAGCACCTGCTAGAGAAGACTGGCCAGCTCTGCTATTTCTTGATGAGATTGCTTTAAACTTTGTATTGCGAAGGGATTGAAATTGGATCTGAATGTTGTTAAGTGACAGTACCGTTGTCATTCTGGTAAAGAATAATAAGCATCATCTATATCCATTGAGTGTGTTTGTCAGCTTGATACATATGGCTCTATGATAATGAAGTTTAAGACTGATGTCAACATGACTGAGAGATTAGTTGTATAACCTTAGAAGAAGTGAGTGCACACAATATGTAAGACTTAACTAAAACACAGTAACAATTAAAGACTAATCTCTATTTCTGATCACTTTAATTGTTACATTTGATTGATGGCCCAGGCGAGCTGAACTACTCCCTGACCTCATAGCCCCTTCCACATCTGTGTCGTGAAATGCCTGCTGGGATGAGCTTCAGAATATCTAACAACCCATTTGGCAGGTACAACAACCATTCAGAATGAATTCACCAGTCACACAAAATAGACGCCAATGCCACTGTAGTGGAACATCCAATCGAACCTTTGCTCTGCTCTTTATTCTTCTCCATATGTACAAATTCTGTCCTTCAAGGCTTAAGTTTCTTTCATAAAACCTCCTTGTTCTATACAATTTTATTTCTTTTTTTTAAATTTATTTATTTGTCAGAGAGAGAGGGAGAGAGAGCAGGCGAGCACAGGCAGAATGGCAGGCAGAGGCAGAGGGAGAAGCAGGCTCCCTGCCGAGCAAGGAGCCCGATGTGGGACTCGATCCCAGGACGCTGGGATCATGACCTGAGCCGAAGGCAGCCACTTAACCAACTGAGCCACCCAGGCGTCCCTCAAAAATATTTTTGAACATGGAACATTATGGTGAAAATACCCACAGATGATGTTGAAAGTGCTACCTTTGGTGTAATGCTAATTTGAATTTCCTTTGTGGACTTGAGCTTGGGATCCAAGTAGCCCTTTTTCTTTTAGAGAAGCCACCTGAAAAAACTGCATTTCAGCAAAGAATTATGGCATCAAGACACTGTCACCAGTGCCTTTTCCACTGTAAATTTTCTTTTCTCATATACACTACCTGTTTTCCAGATAGTGAGACACTTTGTACCATTCTCTATAATTTGGAGTAGAATTGTGATCTGCTTTAGCAAGGAAAAAGCTCAGTTTTCACCAGAACCTGTGGAGAGTTTTGTATGATATAGTTGATCCTATATATACAAGGTCATAGTTTTAGATTTGAGCAGCAAATATAATTTCTCTTTAGAATAGAAAAGCCAACATATACAGATAAATTTATAGAAAGTACCCATGTATTTGACTTTTTGTTGAAGGTTTAGTTTATTTGGGACTGGGAAAATATTTTCCCCCTGCAGAAACGATATCGAGAGAGTCAAGGTTTCTAGATAGCCTTACAGCGGGGAAAAAAAAAAAAAAAAGGAAGAAGCCTGCACTCTGCCAAGAGAAAAGAAAGGTAGAGATGAATTCTCTAAGAAAAACTGTGAGAGTGGCACCTACCAGGCAGTGAGTGTCATCCCCAAGTGATGGCTAATGGTTTTTTGTTTGGGTTTGGTTTGTTTTTTTGTTTTGTTTTTGGTTTTGGTTTTTGGGTTTTTTTTGGTAAAGCTAGAGTAGGGTGTAAGGAGTCTTGTAAAGCAAGTGTAAATAAGAGAAGAATTGCCAGTTGCCTTCTAAAACAAGTAGGATAAGCACATAGAATAGTAAAATGAATAGCAGAAGAATTAGGAGGGATAGTTTTAGTCCTGGATCTGCTGCAAACTCTCTGGTTGACCTTGATCATGTTACTGCACCTCTTTGGGCCTGTTTTCTCATCTATGAATGAAGGGCTTCACTATACAATGCTTCTTTTATCTAAAGAAAACCATGATAATCATCTTTTTTTTAAATTTTTTTTAAGATTTTGTTCATTTATTTGACAGATAGAGATCACAAGTAGGCAGAGAGACAAGCAGAGAGAGAGAGAGGAGGAAGCAGGCTCCCTGATGAGCAGAGAGCCCAATGTGGGGCTCCATCCCAGGATGCTGGGATCATGACCCAAGCTGAAGGCAGAGGCTTTAACCCACTGAGCCACCCAGGCGCCCCGATAATCATCTTTTAATAAGGTCATCTCTACCCAAATCCCTGATCTGTTCTCTTCATGGTACTCTGTAGCTTCTTACATTTATTCCATTCGGCTGAATACAGTCACTCCTTCCACTCCATCAACTTCCTCCTACATTCCCTTCTCCACAGGCTAACAACAATAAACAAAGGAGGAAAAAATGCTTAAACACCTACTGGTTACCATAGACCATTTTCTGTTTACTGTAAATATATCCATATTTATTCTCTGCCTTAATCTGAAAGCCCCTGAGAATAAAGACTATGCCTTCTTTTGTTTATTTCTGTAATATATTTTAAACATCTGATGGATTTGGAAAATATTTGAAGAAGATAGTTACGTCGACATGTTGAATTAAAAGTAGTACACCTCCACAATTTTTCTTAAAGTATATCTGCAAAGCAAAAGGAATGATGCACTGCTAAAATCATTTAGACCAATGAGGCACAGCTGGGATTTCAGCATAGGGGTTGGGAAGAAAAACAAAAATAAGCTCCTTGGCTTAGTCATATTTGACTTCTGTGTGGCATTCTCCCTGATGAAAAACCTGCCTTACCAACTGGGACACCTCAACTACAATTTTGATTCATCTCCAAAATGTTTTACTTGCAGATTACACAGGGACCTGAGGAAACTCTTAGGGGGATGAGGAAATTGTGGAAATATTTGATACTTTGATTCTGGTGGCAGTCATACAACTGTATTTATTTAGTAAAATTCAAAGAACTGTACACCTGAAAAAGAGTGAATCTTACTAAATGTAAGTTATGCTTTTTAAAACCTGACTTCAAATAAAAAAATTATAAAAGATATTTAAATCTATGCTAGAAAAAGATAAGTGGTTTGTAGACTTTTTCATTCAATTATTTTAAACTTAAAAGAGCAAACTACTAGAAAATATAAGAGATAATATTTTTAAATTAAACGAATTGACTCAGAAAGTAATATCTTTTTCTTCTATTCTTTTAATATTTCTGAATGCACAGTAGAATAGTGCTACTTGTGTATACAATTGTCATTGGCTCCACTAGTTCTAGAAGAAACAAACCTAGTTGGAGTTGGTACAAACCAATGTTAATTGCTTTTATGACACTGCTAGTTAAAACCACCTGTGACTATTAATTTGGTTTGAATTATATATGATTTCATAATGAATTGAGAAGCCGCTCAATTGTATGCCAGTGTGTATGTGTGATTATCCCCCTTTACAGAATTATAGATAGATTATCCTCCCTTACAGAAATATTATTGCTTCGGGGTGCCTGGGTGGATCAGTGGGTTAAAGGCTCTGCCTTGGGGTCAGGTCATGATCTCAGGGTCCTGGGATTGAGCCCCATATCGGGCTCTCTGCTCAGCAGAGAGTCTGCTTCCCCCTCTCTCTCTGCCTGCCTCTCTGCCTACTTGTGATCTCTGTCTGTAAATAAATAAATAAAATCTTGAAAAAAAAAGAAAGAAATATTATTGCTTCAAATTGGCTGCTCAGACATTCTGTCACTGCTTACTTGAGTCTGATTCTTGTAGCTCAAGTTTTGGTATTTTTGTGAGATAAAAATGCTAGTAGCATCCCCTAATATTTGGATGACTATTTTCAAAGTTCAATTTTTTTCCCACATAGGCCCCCATAAGGATTATATAACAACTTCTAAGCTCATGCATTCATGGGTAATTTTGTTCTTAGCTGCTGTACCTTTGGAAGTGGGA
Source organism: Mellivora capensis (assembly GCA_004024625.1). Taxonomy (NCBI): domain Eukaryota; kingdom Metazoa; phylum Chordata; class Mammalia; order Carnivora; family Mustelidae; genus Mellivora; species Mellivora capensis. The sequence goes on along the minus strand of PISX010006536.1, from coordinate 41,305 downwards.
AGGGTTGCAACCAATATGCTAAAAAAAGTTTTCCATATCTGTTCTTTTCTTCCACAGTAATAGGGATATAGCCACCAACACAGTAGTCACATTTCCCAGCCTCCCTCACAAATAGTTTTGACTAATTAAGTAAGTTCTCTCCAATGGTATGTGACAGTGCATGATGTATACCACATCTAGGCTGGTGCCTACAATCAGGTGTACCTCCTCCATGCTGTCTCTTTCCTTCTGCTAGTTGAAGGAAAAGAAAGTTGGTGTGTGTTTCTTTGCTTCAGTGAGCAGTAAAAAAAAAAAAAAAAAAAAAAAAAAAAATCCCACTGTGCCCCCATAGAGGTCTTCCTCTTAAAATCAAACTCTTAAATCTGGAAGACATGGCTATACCAAGTTCCAAGAACATCTGGGAAATTGGGTATCTCGCTATTTAATCTCTATAGTTAGATGTGGATAAAGGATAAGGAGATAGGAATGGGTAACCAATAAACAATGTCTACTATAATAACACAATGCAAGAATTTAGAAGAAAAAATAAATGAACCCAATTTGTATTGAGAACATTTAAAAGAAAAAAGAGAGGAGACATAAATACAGATGCAGAAATTTATTTAAGTATGAAAGAAACCTAAGTATGAATTAATGCTAAGAAATTTAGAAATCTGAATTATCAGGTTAATTTTTCTAGAAAATATATATCACAAAAATTGACTCAACAAGAGATAGAAAAGTATTGTAGAAGAAGTTTAGCAGTAGAATAAGCCAATTTAATCTATAAATATATGTTTAAATCCTAAATAAATAAAACTTTGCACTGTTTTAAATGAAAATGTGTTTCTAACAGATATAAGATTCATGTTATTGATTGATTAAACTAATTTCCAGAATTCAAGGATAGTTTAACATTAGAAAACTTATCAAAATTTATTATCAGATTAAAGTAGAAAACCCATAAAATTATCCCAAAAGATGCCAAAGGAACTTTTAACATTTATTTTTAGTTAACAGCAATATCAAAATATCCTTTCATAAACTGCAAAAAAACCCCAAATACTTTAACAAAGGTATACATCAGAAGTCTATAATAAATATTATAATTAAAAGCATTCGTCAGAGATAGCTAGCTGTACCCTACTACCAGTTCCCCTCTTTTCCCTAAGTAATATATATCTTGATTTTTACCCAGGCTCATGGTTGCCTGGAATAAAAACTACATTTCCCTGTTTCTCTGACCATGAGGGGTAGTTGAGATTGGCTAAATCTGACTAATAGGCTATAAACAGAAGTATTGTGAGCAACTTCAGAGAACTGTCCCTGTCAACAAGGATGAATTTCAAAAGCACATAATGTCAAGTTACAAAAGGCTACACATGTTATATCAACTATGTAAATGCTAAGAACACACATAATGAATACAACTTAGAAGTGCACAGAAAAGAACAGAACAAAATTTAAAATGTGCATAAGAGTAAGACCCAAAATATCAGTGTGAATGGGAAGGCAGGGGATGCTGTTTTCAGCTGTATTTGTAATAGTTTATTTTTTTAAAACTAATTTTTAGAAAAGCGAAATAGTTCTGAATCAAATACAGCAAACAGTTAACAGCTACTAAACTTGGGTTATATTAAATGACCCATCTATAAATTAAGGTCATATTAATTTAGTTTCCTATGTGCATGAAATATTGCATAATTTAAAAAATTTTAGTGATATAAAATAAAAACTTGAAACAAAAGGAAGTCAAAATTCACAGCAGGGACGAATGTATAAAAAGGGAAGAGAAATTCCAGCCATATTGCTTTGTACTCAGATACCAGGATGATTGAACATACTTGAGCCTTAGGGATGGCCTAATTGCCTCCTCCCTGAGTAAATAAATGTCCCAAAGCAAAGGCTAAAGGTAATCTCTTTGATTTGTCATATCCCAGGAATTTTTCTGATGAGGGAATCACTTCAGATCGTCTATTCCTAGCAACAGATTATTAAATGACTGCAATCAGAGTAAAACTACCCTTGTATCTTTATTTACTACAGGGTTTTGTGGGGTTCCCCCTCAGAATTTATCCAATGAAGTTCAATCAAGATAGTAAAGAATAACATTTAATACACCCTATTTGAGGAACAAACCTAACAAAAATATGCAAGATCTACACGGACTAAAACTATAAAAATTTACTGGAAATTATGAAAGGAAATCTAAGTAAATGGAAAGATTTTATTTTCTAAATGAAAATACTTAGTATTTTACAGATATTCTCTCTGAATTAATCTATAAAATAATAACTCAATAAAATGCATGTAGATAAGCTGACTCTCAGATTCATCTGTAATGGAATCTCCAGGAATATTTTTCTTTGAAGATTTTATTTATTTATTTGACAGAGAGAGATCACAAGTAGGCAGAGCAACAGGCAGAGAGAGAGGGGGAAGCAGGCTCCCCGCTGAGCAGAGAGCCGGATGCGGGGCTCCATCCCTGAACCCTGAGATCATGACCTGAGCTGAAGGCAGAGGATTAACCCACTGAGCCACCCAGGTGCCCCTCAAGGAATATTTTAAAAAGACAGTAAAGCCAGGTGATCCATATCAGCCAAATACATTATGAAGCTTAAATAATTGAAACTGTGGTGTTGACAGGAAAATATAGAGCATAATAGAGAGTACAGAAACATTGGCATATATGAAATTCTAACATATTAATGCTATATTTCCAATTAGAAAAGGTAAAAATAACATATATGCATATATTACATAATATGACTATACCTTAGCTATGACATTCACAAATATAAATCTCAAATGGATTAAAAAATGAAACATAATAAACAACAAATGTATTAAACTATCAGAAGAAAATATAAGAAAATATTTCTCTATTTTTAAGCTAAAAATAATACCCAGAAGTCATAAGTAAAATGTACAGGTTGGATTTCATAAAAATTGAGACAAACCTGGAGAAAGCATTTATAACACATATAATTGAAAAAGGATTAATAATCAGAATATATAAAAAGAATCTAAAAATCAGTAAGAAAAATTCAATCAAAAATGAGAAAAAGATATGAAAAGATAAATGCAGAATAATCACTAAAATGGCCAATGTTCATGTGAAAATGTTCATCTCATTAGTAATCACTCAGAATAAAATTTGAAAAAAGGGAGTGAATTTGTGAGCAGACTTGCCACACTTCAAAGATGAATAATTCTTGGTAATAACCTGAGGAGATGTACACTCTCATATACCCATTATCTCTCTCCTACTTTCCCCTTGCTCACTTCAGTCTTGCCACACTGGCCTCTTTATCCTAATACACACTATCTGTCCACCTCAGATCCTTTCACTTTCCTCTACCTCAAATCTTTTTCTACCTCAAATAACCGTTGGGTGGCTCGCTCCAGGTCTTTCTTCAGGCTTTTCTCAGAGATTACATTTTTAGCAAGGTACCTGTATCACCTAATTTAACTATGTAATCTGCCCCTATCAATGCTGCTACCTCTTGATCTGCTTTATTTTCCTCCACATGTTAGATAGATGGTAAGGAAGGAGGGAGATAGGTTAGTAGGTAGGTAAGTAAGTAGGCACTGCGTAAGTCTTTTTTGAATGAAGAAAAAAAAGCTGCTGGAGAAAATGTAAATTAGTAGATTTTTAGGATATTTTTGCATTTAATTAAATACTAACATAAAATGCAGTTATTATCTGACCCAGCAATTCCACTTCTGGGTATCTTTTCTTAATAAATACATCTGTGGGGAAGCCTGGGTGGCTCAGTTGGTTGAGCGGCTGCCTTCGGCTCAGGTCATGATCCCGGCGTCCTGGGATCGAGTCCCACATCGGGCTCCTTGCTCGGCAGGGAGCCTGCTTCTCCCTCTGCCTCTGCCTGCCACTCTGTCTGCCTGTGCTCGCTCTCTCTCTCTCCCTCTCTCTCTGACAAATAAATAAATTAAAAAAAAAAAATAAATACATCTGTACATTAAGAGGCATGTTCAAGGATGAGCAAGTATGCTCAGTCCAGCATTGTTTTTAATAATAAAAATGAAACAACATAAATATCCACCAATTGGGGAGAGGTTAAATAAAATATGGCATTTATGCAGCACAATATGATGTTAAGAGGAAAAGGCAAATTGCTGAAAAATATCTGAAATATAATCTCGTTTATGGAAAAATAACCCACTACACGTGGAGATATAGCTATAGATAAACACATGCATACATATAAATGTGTACAAATGCAAATTTAATATAGGAAGGATACACATCAAATTGTTAATAATTTATTAACTTCTTTCTGTGGAGAGGAGGACTTTGGGTGTGTAAGAGCACATACAGGAGTATATTCTATGTATTTCCATACTATTTAAATCTTTTACAATAAGAATATATTCATGTATTATATTTTTAATTAAAAAATAGAATGTCTTCAAGGTTATCCTCTTCCAATGTCAGTCTCGCTCATTTGTATCTTGAAATGCTCTCTTGGGTGGCAGTGAATGAGATGAAGTAATGGCCAGTGTACTGGGAATTGCATTTAGAAGAGCATTGTGCTGAGGAACATTAGTCAGCCATGTGTGCCCCAGTAAGAAAAAAAAAAAAAGCTAAGAACCATGTTCATGCCCCATTGTTATATTTCCTCCAGCAGCATCTAGAAACAAAAGAAAACTCATGTTGCCTTTATCGTGGTCACACTGTGTCAAAAGTGCAGGAGGGGGATTTTATTGCAGTTTAGACACATTTTGTACCTACAGAATAGCTCTTTGTGCTGTATTCTGAGTAATTTTAAATAAATAAATGCTTCCCTGCTAACATCAAATACAGTGAAATAAATTGCAGGGCTCAGGGTGTGTAAATGAGTATACTGGCAGTTCCCTTCTCTTAACTCTCATGTGTGGATGAGAAAACAAGGTTATATAACATTCTGATCTCACCTTTGCAGTATTTAAAATTTTTCCTTATGTGCATTCATCCTCAGTTGTTGCATTGGTTCTTTACAACATATACACAAGCACATTTATGCTAACGTGAGAATACAAACACACCCATGTGCGCATGCATACTCTCACGCAGCCAGAACTCAGTCCTAGGCTTTTTTTCTGGATAAGCATTGCTTGACCTTGTGTCTTTTCACCATCGACATCCTTTTAATGACTACCCAGGGTTACAACTCACTGACCCATAGGCCAGTGACAACCTTCTGGGGCAGCTCTGTTTAAATCAGATCTTTTTCTTTTCCTTCTTTTCTCCTTGATTTGACAGTATAGAATGGAGTTGATAGGAGAAGGAGGAAAGTGATTTCCTTTCCTATATATTAATAATGATAGAAATAACAACAAAATAACAATAATGATGACTAATATTATTGAGCACTTGCTATTTGCTAAGCACTATTTTAGGCTCTTTATGGCTGTCATTTAATGTTCATGACAACTCTATGATCCAGATAGTATCATTACTATTACTATGTCCTTTTTTTTACAAATGAGGAAAATAAGGTATACAGATATTAAATAGCTTGCTCCAGGTCCCACAGCCAGTAAATGGATTTATATCTTTATCCAAACATGCTAGGCAATTTTACCGTAAATAAGATTATATTGTAGATATTTTTTGGTGTCTTGCTTTTTTCCACTTAACATCATTAACACTAGAGCATCTTTCCCTAAGGCTGCATACAGACCTGTCGTGTTCTTTACAGCAGCTGCATGGCATTGTGTTGCATAAGTATATCATGTTTTATTTAGCCTCTGGCCACATCCCTCTCCTATGAACTTCCCCACTGAACTAGACTTAAGAAGCCTGCGGTGTATCTTTCCATGCCTTTCTCCTTATTCATACCAACATAACGGTATACACTTAAATAGGGGTAGTGTGTGTGTGTGTGTGTGTGTGTGTGTGTGTGTGTGTGTTTGTAGTGGCTACATTTACCAGAATTCCTTTCCTTGGAATTCCTTTCCTTATGTGGTTGTAGGCTAAGAGCGGCCAGAGAGAAATGTGCTTATTTGGAAGGCAAGAATGAAGCAGCTGGAATAATTAAATTGAGGAGATTAGTGTAGGATCAGGTGTTATGGCAGCTAATACACACTTGTATGGGTCTGCCGGTTCACCTTGTTGTCATCAGGTGGTAGCTGTGCCACTGACTCTCCAGCTCCCATGGGATCTCCTCCATGTTCTCCTACTCCTGAGTCAGCTGCATTTTCCACTCCATGACCAAGGGCATCAGCTTCTGCAAGTCACCCACATCATCGAAGTTGGAGGTTTGGAGGAAATAAAAGAACCACTTGGACACCTACTTGTCCTCCTAGGCTCCAATTTACCCTTGCAATTGCATGCCATTTCATGTTCTTTCCTTTCTAGCTGGCTGCCCTGAAGACTTCAGGGCCAACATTGGACACAGAAGCAACAGCTGTATATAAAGGGTTTAACCAGCTCCCGTCTTGACCTTACAGCAAATTATCCTCAAATACCTATAATCAATTCCTTCTATAGGTCTCCTAGAAGTTCTGCTTCTCTGATTAAATCCTGATTAATACAGTGTGTCTGTTTGTTTTTATGTAAACAGAATCAAATTATACATGTTAATTTTCAGTTTGCTTTCTTCACTGATACATCATACAGATTCTTACAGGTCAGTACCTTTGTCTCTCACTCCTATCCATTTCTCCACATATATTTGCACAGAATCGCATTAAATTATAATTATTTAAGCATGGCATAAATCATACATTCTAAGTTTGCTTAGTGATTTATTTTTCTTTTTGTCTCTTTCTTCTCCCCTGCCTTTTGTTCCACAGCCACCCTATAGATAACATGCATTAATGAGCTTACGTATCCTTCTGACTCTCTTTTCATGCTCATAGATCAATATATGAACAAGTGCAAACACTATTGCTTAAGTATACTTTACCCCACCAAATTGAGCTACACATTTTTCATATGTTAAACAGTTCTCATATAGATTATGATCTATTTCTGGATTTTCTATTCTGTCAACTGACCTATTTGTTCTTACGCTGATACCATATTGATTTCATTACAAAAGCTGTATAATATATTCTTATATATAGTAAAAGACTTTCACCACATATACTTCTTTTTCATATCTTTCTAGATTATTCTAGGATATTTGTTCTTACCTATGAATTTTAAAATAATAATAAAAATTATTTTTCTTAAATTCTGTTAATATCCTAATTAGATTAATTTGGAAGAATTACCATTTTATCATCTTTGGTTTTCCATCCAAAGACATGAAAGGCCTTCCTAATTGTTTGGATTTTGTTCCATGCCCTTCAGTAAGATTTTATTACTGTCTTTATATATTCTTTGCCTCTGTAACTTTATTCTTACTTACTTTAAAGTTTTTGTCACCACTGTGAGAAAACACTACTATTTTTCCATTTTTATTTCTAGGTCCATATTGCCAAAATATGTTTATTTTTAGCATTTATCTTTATCCACACCCTTAACATATTGTTAATTCTATCAGTCAGAATTTAGTCACAGAAGCAAAACAACTGGTATGAAATGAGGTTTAATTATAGGAACAAGGCCTTACATTACAGTAAGAACTATTAGGAAGTAGGGACGCCTGGGTGGCTCAGTGGGTTACAGCCTCTGCCTTTGGCTCAGGTCATGATCCCAGGGTCCTGGGATTGAGGCCCGCATCAGGCTCTCTGCTCAGCAGAGAGCTTGCTTCCTTTCCTCTCTCTCTGCCTGCCTCTCTGTCTACTTGTAACCTCTGTCTGTCAAATAAATAAATAAAATCTTAAAAAAAAAAAAAAGTCTTATCTCATAAAATTCCTTTAAAAAAAAAAAGAGCTATTAGGAAGTAAAGACCCAAAAGGGGAAGTTGGAAGATTAGAGAAAAGTCACTAACCTTCTAACTCTGTTGTTGAAAATCTGGAAAGCTACATATTCAGGTGCAAGAAAGGGAACATTAAAGGAAATTGGCAGGAAAGTTTCTGGAAAGCTGGCACCTCTACACAACTCCCACTTCTGAGGTCTCCAGTTAAACATCTGGTGGAGAGCCTGGGTCTACTTTTGGTCAGCAGATCTACCAGGCAGGAAGTAGAATTGGATGTGCTGTAGGGAAAAATAATGACAAATGAATTCGGCAGGCAACCCTGTGTCTGTCCTTCATTATCTCTGACTCAGAAGATCTTCAGAGATCTCATGTGACTTTCACTTTTTACTAACACTTGCACAAAATCACAAAGAAGGGAAGGACTTTTTAAAAAACAGTTCCCTTTGTACTCTAGTTAACATTGGAACAATTCAGCACACCTGTCTAGGTGTCTTTTCCAATGCCTATTCATATTATTTACTTTTCCTGGCTGATTGCAGTCCCTGGAATCTCTAACATACTGGTAAAATAATAATTACTATCATTGGATCTTCCAAAATAGTTCCTTATTTTAATTGAAATGATTTTAGAGTTTTGTTATTTAGAATGACATTTTCTATTGGTTTGCAGAAAATCACCTCTATTTTATTTAAGTAGATTCCTTCCACTTATTACTTATTAGGACAGACTTTTGAACTGTATTAAATGGCTTTTCAACATGGACTGATGGCACAATTTTGTTTTTCTTATTGAATTTGGTGATGTAATCAATTATGTTGATAGATTTCCTAATATAAAAATATTCTTCTATTCCTAGAATAAACCCTTCTTGGTCATACCACATTATTATTGTAAAAAAACATTGCTGAATTCTATTTGTTGCTACCTCATAACTTTTGCATATAGTCATAAATGAGATGACTCTTCTTATACTCATCTGTGTGAATCATAGAGTATTTCTCTGGGAGACTTCACAATGAAGACTCAGTAATCTGAATAGATAATTCAAGGCATTATAGGTGACCAGCAAAATAGAGAAAGAAGAGGATATTCAATGTTTACTCTAATGGCAGCTTTCACATTGGTTGACCTTTGGGTCCTGAGATAAATTACTTACTGCACAACTGATCTGCAGTCTCTCATGTCTTTCTCTTCAGCATGTTTATTATTTCATTACAAGTCATTAATGGAAAAGACCATCTGCTATGATGTTTTCTTATAACAGATTTAGTCATTCATTTGTACTGAGAAGATAGAGGAAGGTGTTCAATACAAAATGTTCTTCTCTTTTCTCTGAATTCAGTAGGACATAAGCACTATTTTCTGGTCATCCCTTCAAGAAAATTAATATTTACACAATGATAAAAATATAACTTAGACTCCATAAAGACCTCACTAGGAATCCAAATTTTTTTACAATGTCAACCACAGTAATTTCAATAAATTTGTATCAAGTTCATGCCATGAGCCTAATATTCTCATTCAATAACAAATCCACTTCATACATCCTCAAAATATATAGATTTCCTACTTGAATTACTAAAAGAAAGCAGGGAGCTGTGTACATTTATAACTTGTACAGCCTGTTTGCTATGAGGGAAAAGGTAAATGTTGCTTTAGTTTTTACTTGCCTTTGTAGGGGACAAGTAGATATAGGCTTATGGGGCTAAGGCCTGACTTGTGTTGGAAGGGTTCAGAAACAGAGCAAGGACATTTAGGGGTCAAAGAATCCATAAAGGCAAATTGGTTTGTGCCTGCCTCAAGCTGTAGTGTTAATATTAGTAGACAGGATACTGTAGAAATGTGAGGAAGAAAATGATAAAAGTGGTATTTAAATTGCTGCAAAGCTTGAATCTGAGCTCTTTTCCATTATTCCAGAGTCATTACTAATATGAGGGAAGCAGAGAGACCCGAGCCCAATGAAAAGCTGTAGGAAGCTACAGAACATATGAAAATCCCAGCTGGTGAATGAAATCTATCACACTGGCAAAACAGTGTGAGTGAAAATCTTTTAAACATGCACCAGCTGCAGGGGCCGAATGTGGGTTGAATGTTGAGAAATACAAGATTAAGATGATGCTGGGGAGAACTGGGTGTCACTCAAACTCACCTCTCTAACAAAAGCCTATCTATGCTATATTGGGTCCCAGATCATTAGGGTGGTAAGACAGGTTTAGCTGCTTGAGACACATCTTTTCTATAATGTATATTTTTTAAAAAATGGCAGAGATGTTATGGCTCAACTCCCTGAATCGAGTCATCTCCAAAATAAAGATTAGATATTAAATAGTTTTATTGCTTTATTATTAGAGTTATAAGAAATCTAAGTGCTAAATTATTTTAAATATATTGTCCTTCATGCCAAACTGGCAATGTCACAAAGATAATAACTGAGATAGAATATTTATTAAACAAATATTTATTGATCACCTACTATGTATAAAACTACAAAAATAAATCAGACATGGTCCTAGACTTCCAGGACTAAAATTTCATGTTCTAGTGAGAGAAATAGACATACATAAATAACTTCAAGTTCTTTGTAGCAAGAAAAATAATAGAGTAGTAGAATTCTATAAGGGTGTTGGGGGGTTGGGGGTGGTGAGGAAAATGAATAAAGATGATATTTGAAAAAGAGAGTTTATATAACATTCCTGTGTGGTCAGGCGTTCTTGTTGTGACTGGATTACTAACAAGTTACATGACCTTCAATAGGTCTCTGGGCTTTTGTTTTCTAATCTGGAAAATAAAAGGGTTATTCTCTAATGATCTCTCAAGTTTCCCCTGCAGAAGAAGTCTCTACCTCATACCTTCATTTTATACAATGAGTATTATTCTTAGAATTTTAGATTCATGCAAATTTTGTAAGTTTAACTTTCAATTTTATCCTAATAATGATTTAAATTGTAATTTCACATTTACTTAATCTTTTATTGACAATGGCCCCTAATATGTTAGTTTCGGTATAACCTAATTTCACATTTACTTAATCTTTTATTAACAATGGCCCCCAATATGTTAGTTTCAGTGTTATATAATTAATATTCTATATAGACAAATTCAAATGTATTGGCAATTTAAAGAAAGTCTGCTGACCCCTTTTTTATAATAAATAAGATTGTTTTGTAATTTTTATGATGAAATCTATATGATGTATCAGGCTTACCTATAAGAGTTAAAAAATTAAAATACACAAAGCAATGTGAAGGAATACCACTTAGAAACAAGAGTCATTGGGGCGCCTGGGTGGCTCAGTGGGTTAAGCCTCTGCCTTTGGCTCAGGTCATGGTCCCAGGGTCCCGGGATTGAGCCCCACATCAGGCTCTCTGCTCAGCAGGGAGCCTGCTTCCTCCTCTCTCTCTGTCTGCCTCTCTGCCTACTTGTGATCTCTGTCTGTCAAATAAATAAATAAAATCTTAAAAAAAAAAAAAGAAATGAGTCATGTAACCAAAAAAACAAAAATTAACCTGAGTGGGAAAAATAAGATCCCTTTTTTCAGATGTTGAAAGACAGATTTTTGTTACCCAAGACCCGCTGTGAAATAATTTTTCTAGAACATACAGCAGAAAAACAAAAGGAATATAAGAATGAGGAGGACATGAAATACAAGAGCATGAAAGTATTCAGACTCAACCATGAGTGTAATTTACTTCTTTGTTCACAAGAAATGAACCAATCTTTTTTCAGAGTGGGAGACTTTTTAAAGACTTCTCTCAATTATCTATAGCTAACATAGGCAAAAACAAGTAAAAATACAGATTTTGATTAAATCTGATCCAATAGAATTCTCAAGATGACAGCTTTGTGGCAATTAGTCCAATTGGAGCAAGAAGGCCAGAGGGCTCCAGAAGAAATAGAACAGATCAGTCAATTAACATATTTGACCTATTGGGAAGAAAATTGCAGCTCTGTCCAAGTTTGAGAGCAGACTACTATTGAAAACTAAACATAGAAAAAATTATGAGATTACTTACTCACGGGAAAACAAAAAGTTGTAGAAATATAATCATAGTATACTATATGACTCAGCTGTGAATAAACATTCCATAGCCATATTAATGTGTCAATGAATGTTGTAGTAAGAAATTTTTCCATAACCATATTGTGGGATGGATGAAAAGGATATATATGTACAAGGAGGTCTGTGCACAGGCATGGCATGTAGGAGAAATATAAGAGAGCTAAATTCTCATTTTCCACTTTACAAATTCAGGATGTCATGCCCACAACAGAAAAATGTCAAGATGTTGTGAATACCAGCATATGTGATTTGGAAATATGAAGAAAATACTACAGAAAACAGCTAAAATTTGAAAGTGGTTACTGGTTATTTACCCCAAGGTACTGATGCAGTGAAAAAAAAAGCCATATGTACCCCAATGTTCATAGCAGCAATGTCTATAATAACCAAACTGTGAAAAGAGCTGAGATGCCCTTCAACAGATGAATGGATAAAGAAGATGCAGTCCATATATACAATGGAATATTACTCAGTCATCAGAAAGGATGAATACCCAACTTTTGTATCAAAGTGGGTGGGACTGGAGATTATGCTGAGTGAAATAAGTCAAACAGAGAAAGTCAATTATCATATGGTTGCATATGTGGAACATAAGGAATAACATGGAGGACACTAGGAGAAAGAAGGGAGAAGTGAAGAAGGGGAAATCAGAGGAGGAGACAAACCATGAGAGACCAGTGGACTCTGAGAAACTAACTGAGGGTTTTAGAGGGTTAGGGGTGGGGGGATGGGTAATCCTGGCAGTGAGTATTAAGGAGGGCATGTATTGCATGGAGCACTCGGTGTTATACATAAACAATGAATCTTGGAACACAGCATCAAAAACTAATGATGTACTTGGGACTCCTGGGTGGTTCAGTGGGTTAAGCCTCTGCCTTCAACTTAGGTCATGATCTTAGGGTCCTGGGATAGAGCCCTGCATCGGGCTCTCTGCTCAGCAGGGAGCCTGCTTCCCCACGCCCCTCTCTGCCTGCCTCTCTGCCTACTTGTGATCTCTCTCTCTCTGTCAAATAAATAAATAAAATCTTTTAAAAAATGATGTACTATATGGTGACTAACATAACATAATAAAAAAAATTGAAAGTGGTTAAGTCTAAAGAGTGCAACTTGGGGTTAAGGAGAGATGGAACGGGGGAGGGGCTGCTGTTTTCTATTATAATTTATAGAATACTTTTGACTTTTTAAAAAATCTACTTTAAAATGTTGATAAGAACAAAATTCAAATAAATATTCAAAATTACATTGAAATTAGAAAAGCAATTGACTAGTGATACCTAATCATCATGGAAATGATGTATAATCAAATAACTCAAGATCAAGAATACACAAAGGACTCAGCATACAAAAATTTAGTGAGGGGATATAGAGCCATAGAGCAACAGCTTTTGTTTTACTTGACATGCCCAGGATTTTCTTGTTATGACAAATATTTTGTCTATGGCCATACCACCCTGAACACACCCAATCTTGTCTGTTATGACAAATATTTTTTAAACATCTTTTTGTGAATTAAATATTGTATAATTTGTCAGTGAAATGCTATTGCCAATTGATATATTTTGGTTGTCATTTTAACTTTTCTAAGTGTTAGATTCTTATAATATGAAAATAATGATTTTACCATTTTCATAAGGTTGTTGTGAAGATTAAAAGATGATACATGTGCAAGCTATTCCTCCACTTGACAGAGAGGGTTTAATGAATATTAGCTATTTTCATTGTAATGATAATATGGCATTAAAACTATTAAATATTGTTTTAAATATAAAATGTATTTTTATATTTTCAACAAACAAAAATAATTTTTGAATTTATACTAGGTTACTTTGGACAATGTCTGCAATTGTTTGTTGACTTCATTTGCAATTATTAATATTAACTAGCATAATTCAGTAACTATGAGTGATGTTGACACCAAAATAGTAATTTGAGGTGTTTTTGATGTTTGGTATTGATCTAATCATATGACTAACATTGATAATAGCCTATCATCATGAGTGCTGAATGGGTATTTTAGCCTATACTTAATTATGGGCAAATAATTTCTGCTTCCCTTTTGTATATGAGGCTTCTTCTTTATGCTTTCTAGGTTCTAGAAAGGAGACAAGGATTTTAAAGCCATGGGTGATTATCATAGATATTCACAATGGCAAACCTAAAGGATTTAGAAGCTCTGCACCACCCAAAGGGAAAGCACCAGTGAGAGTCAGGATGCAATTCCAGACAAGTGCCATTCCTTATTCAAAATGTGTCAAGGTCAGGTGTGGATGATGTGTTCAGATCTGTGCCAGCAACTGTGAAGACTGGAAGACTGACTGGAAGGAAAAAACACAACAGTTTTGTGAGTACTAAGTTTATCACATAAGCCATAATATTTAATCCTGATAATAACCCTGTGAGCCATGGTTTGATAGGTCCAGGGTAAATGGTAAAACTATGGGGGCACCTGGGTGGCTCAGTCAGTTAAGTGGCTGCCTTCAGTTCAGGTCATGATCCGAGGGTATTGGGATTGAGTCCTGCATCTGGCTCCCTGCTCAGCGGGAAGTCTACTTCTCCCTCTGCCACTCCTCCTGCTTCTGCTCTCTCTCTTTCTCTCTCTCTCTCTGTCAAATAAGTAAACAAAATCTTTTTTTTAATTTTTTAAAATGGTAGAACTATGGGTCAAATTCCAGTTCAAGTTGATATTGTACTGCTCTTCATAACACCATATGTACTGCCTGTCATAATAGACATATCAGTAAGTGCCTTCCTGGAAGGTATTGTTGCTATTACCTATTCTCTTAGGTCTGTCTGATTTTCATCAATGTGCATGTTATTTCCCACCAACATAAGCAGTTTACAAAGAACATAGTTTACAAAGAACTGACCCTAGATGATTTTGCTCAGTTGCTCTGTATCAGGGTCAGGAAATTTTTTCTATGAAGGGGTAAACAATATTTTAAGCTTGAGGACCATACAGTCTCTGTTGCCACTACTCACTTCTGACAGGTTAGATCAAAAGAGAGCATTATATAGGCAATGTGTAAATGAATGGATGGGCATGACTGTGTCCCAGTAAAACATTATTTACAAAAACTGACAGCCAGAAATGGCACAGAATGTAGTTTGGCCAATCCATGGTCTATACCAAAGATAGTCATTTATGACATAACAGTCTAGGTAGCTTCAGAGTGTTCTCTCTCCTGTAATTCTTAGAATCTCCTTAATTTTATATTCAGTGTAGATTCCCCAGTGGTCCTCACTATGGAAACCCCCATGTTTTATTACACTTCAGCTTTAGAGAGAAGAAGACAGGGACCCAAGCTTGTGCTCATTACAGTGATATTTGTGTCATTAGAAGAATATTTATAAAGAGGGGTGCCTGGGTGGCTCAGTGGGTTAAAGCCTCTGCCTTTGGCTCAGGTCATGATCCCAGGGTACTGGGATCGAGCCCCACGCTGGGCTCTCAGCTAAGTGGGGAGCCTGCTCCCTCCCCCCTCACTGCCTGCCTCTCTGCTTACTTGTGATCTCTCTGTCAAATAAATAAATAGAATCTTTAAAAAAAAATATTTAAAAAAAATATTTAAAAACAATTTTTAAAAAATTATTTTAAAAAAAAGACTTAAAAGTAGTCAGTGTTGGTGCCCCACTGCCTGTATCAGAGCTGGCCCCATGGTAGGAAATCTCATATAGAGGGTGGGCTCTCATTTCAGAGGGTAAGAACCTGGTCTCCCATGGAGGTCTTAGTTGGAACTTGGTTGGAGGTCTTGGATTTACATGGTAGAACATGGTGAGATTGACAGTGCTTGAACCACCAGTAACTAAATTCTGTGCAAGAAATCTTGCACCAGGGCGCCTGGGTGGCTCAGTGGGTTAAAGCTTCTGCCTTTGGCTCAGGTCATGATCCCAGGGTCCTGGGATCGAGCCCTGCGTCGGGCTCTCTGCTCGGCAGGGAGCCTGCTTCCTCCTCTCTCTCTGCCTGCCTCTCTGCCTAATTGTGATCTCTCTGTCAAATAAATAAATAAAATCTTAAAAAAAAAGAAAAGAAAAGAAAAGAAATCTTGCACCAGTCAAGTACACTGATATACTCTACCACACCATGTCTTGGTTTTAAACCCTCCACAACTCTACCAAAATATTCATATTACCCTAATTTTTCCACTTTTCCTTCTTTTCTAGCATTTTTTGTTTTATATGTACGTGTATCTGCTTTAGAGATATTCTGCTGTGTTTCTGGACTTGGCTTGATCAGAGGGGAGCAGACAGGTTGTGGTAGGAATCTTAATAACCTGTCAAAACAGAGCATTTAAATATTGTTCGTGTTCTTTTCTTTCCTTCCCATGGAACACAGATAGCCAGAAAGACAAATAGAAGAGGCCCCTTGGTATTTTCCCCTTGTTTGTGTGATCCTAAGGGTTTTGATGAACTGGCCTTTGCAAGTTACGCTGAAACTGTTCAAGCCAGCTTCAGCTGGATGTGACTTGTTTAATGATTTGGCAAGGATCCAAGGCATCAGAAATCGAAACAAAACAAAAAAGAGAAAAAAAAAAAACCCCTCAGATTAGATCAGCATACATCATAACAGTATAATCATTCAGCTTCTTATCTGGTTACTTATTATAGGTTGTGCAGTGATAGAAATGGAAATAATTTACTCTGGCCACTCTGTGTTACTGTTAAATCATTTATGTGCTGTGAAAGGAATTGCTAACTGTTGAGATTCAAATACCCTTAACTGCATTCTCCCAAGGAGTTCTCTACCACCATCCTTCATTATATTTCACATTTTAAACATTTTTTTAGAGTTTGAGTTTTATTATCCATGTTCAAATTCAGCAAGCCTTACCTGTCTAGATAGATCACCATCAAGAAATATAGTAATGTAAAATAAAGCTACTTTTGACATTTTTATGGTACATAATATATGATAAAACATGATGTATTAATCTCTTTGTAATAATTTTTTAATTTTTGAAATAGCTGAATCTTTGGGGACCATTTAATACATAATTCCATAGATTTTAGTGATATCAGGTATCTTTCAAGTATCATTTTAATTGAGCTCTGGTGCTTTTTGTCACCATCAACTGTGAATCAAACAAGAATCTGTCAAATCTTATTGGGAGACAAATCATAGGCCAAAGAAAAATTGGTTCACAAGTCATGCCTGAAGACAAATAAGATTCAATCCCTGCCTTCATGAAGCATATGGTTAAATAGTATGGAGAAAATATATAAAAAGCTACAACACAAAAGTGTTATAAATTTAGTAAGAGGCAAAATGTGTTTTTTAAATTTTTTTGATTTTAATTTTTATTTAAATGTCTTAAAACTTAGAGAGAATGGGTCATAATAAGGATTATTAGAACAGCTACATTTACTATGTGCTAAGCACTGTTTTTCATACTTACATATATTTTTAAAAAACCAAAACTTTGGGAAATAATCTATTGTACAGATAAGGAAAAGTGACCCAGAAAAGTTAATCAACTTAGATAAAGTTTACAGCTTTTAGGTGGTAGATCTGTGTTCAATTAGCAAAATAATGAAATTATAAAAGTTCACCTCAGTACTGAAAAGATTGGGAGAGACATTTGAACAATGTCTGTAATTGTTGACTTCATTTGAAATCATTAATATTGACTAGTATAATTCAATCAATATGGGTGATGTTGACACCAAATGTTAATCCTAGGTGGTTTTGATATCAGGTATTTATCTCATCATGTGGCCAACACTGATAATAACCTAACATTGTAACAATGATGTTTAAACAGAGAGATTTAAACATGGAATCTAATTAATGGGATAGGAAAACAATCCATGTGAAATTTAGAGAGATTGGACAAGGACAATGACAATGGGGATAGCAAGGAGTTGAGGATAGAAGAGGGCAGGATTTCTATGAGATTTTTGTGAGGAAAAAAAATCACAAATGATATATAACTAATTTAATAAAATGGAATATAGGAAAAATGAGTCAAAGGTGACTGTAGTGTTTTGGGCTTGAATGAGCATAAGTAGTGAGGTGGAATTTTAGGGGATCAGCCAGCTTCACTTGGCACCCATAACACATTGTGCACATTTCTCTGTTCCCAGACCTCATCACATTGTATTTGTAACTATCTGTTTATAGGTCTTTCTTCCCCCTTAAATTCTAGTTCCTTAAGCACCATGATTGATTTAGGCCCAACACCCAGGACTGTGATCTGGATAAAGTTAAGTCTTCCATAAACATTCCTTTGGCATAAATTTTAAACATGTTGTAAAGAAGTTCTCATTGAATATGATATATATAAATATGAGTGATTAGTAGGCAGCTGGAAATACACAATGGACATTTTAGAATGGTATCGCAACTGTAGAAGTAGACTTTGGTTACCAGAAAGAAACAATATTTGATGTCCTGAGACCAGTTTAATACTTTGAATGAAATTGTGAAAGAGATAGCAAATCGAGTAGAACTGAGGGTAAAAGAAAACAGTAGAGGACATAGAGGAAGAAAGGAATAGAAATGGGATTCAAAATATGAGATCTTTATTTAAAGGAGTGGCTGATTGGGCACCTGGGTGGCTCAGTGGGTTAAAGCCTCTGCCTTTGGCTCAGGTCATGATCTCGGGGTCCTGAGATCGAGCCCCGCATCGGGCTCTCTGCTCAGCAGGGAGCCTGCTTCCCCCTCTCTCTCTGCCTGCCTCTCTGCCTACTTGTGATCTCTGTCTGTCAAATAAATAAATAAGATCTTTAAAAAAAAATAAAGGAGTGGCTGATTAATAATTTCAAATGCCAAAGACTGAGCAAGTTTCTAATGGTCTGTAAGAATCCAGAGGAAATTTATGTTTTCTTATTATCCATTTTAAAACTGCTACTGTAGAATATTATATTTGAAGAGATAGTACAGATGCTGTATTAATTAGAGGATTTATTAGAAATTAGCTTTTTGTTTCATTTAATACATTTTGTGTACTCCTCAGAGGAAAGAAAAGCATTTCCATAGCGAATCAGTTCAGATGAAAAATAATTAATACATCATAAACTATCACATTTCAAACCACCTTCATTTAATGACTTGACATGAACTATCCATTAACTTAAACAGACTTGAAGTTTACCCTTGTAACTTCCATACTACTATGTTACAATGGAAAAAAACAAAAAACGAAAAACAAAAAAACCCGCAAAAAAACAATGTCAAAAATCAATGTGAGATATTCTCTATTAAAGTGCTCTGTTTCTATGGGATGCCTGGGTGGCTCAGTGGGTTAAGTCTCTCCTTCAGCTCAGGTCATGATCTCAGGGTCCTGGGATCAAGTCCCTCATCGGGCTCTCTGCTTAGTAGGGAGCCTGCTTCCCCCCCTTCTCTCTCTTTTCCTGCTCCTCTGCATACTTGTGATCTCTCTCAGTCCATGAATAAATAAAAATCTTTTTAAAAAAATAAATAAAGTTCTCTGTTTCTAATCTCTTACCATTTCCTGTAGATTTTCCCTTTGAATAATGAAAACTAACTTCCAACATTCTTGCATATATTATTTTGAAAATACAATTGTTTTGTCACTGTTCTTTTTAAATAATTACAAAATACCTCCTCTCCTTAGAGAGCTAAGAACTCAGACCATTAAAGTAAAAGAATAACCAAAGCTATTAGCATTATAAGTATATTATTTTTATAATGTATCATTAGAAAAAACAATAGCAGACTTTATTAGGTAAGATATAACATATCAACCCAGTTGGTTTTAATTGGTACATTCTAAGAAATAATCTCTATCCATGCATCCTGGAGTGCACATTTGTCCTCAAACTTGGAAAAATAATCCCAGAATGATTATCTTTTAAAAATCTACTCTGCATCAGAACTGTAATAGCATATTAATAGCTATAGGCCAGATACAAAAAACTCAGAAAGATTAAAATCTAGATTATATACAATGAAAAAATAATCAGTATGTTGGGGGCAGTGGTAAGAAACTCACAAAAACACAAAGAAATAACTAATAAGTAAAAGCATTAAGATATAGAGGATAGGGGCACCTTGGTGGCTCATTTGGTTAAGCAGCTGCCTTTGGCTCAGTTCATGATCCCAGTGTCCTGGGATTGAGCCCCACATCATGCTCCCTGTTCCATGGGGAGCCAGCTTCTCTCTCTCCCTCTGACTGCTGCTCCACCTGGTAGTTCTCTCTCTCTCTCTCTCTGTCAAATAAATAAATAAAATCTTTAAAAAAAAAAAAGATATACAGGATATATTGAAAGGCTCCAAGCCAGGTCTAAAAATAGATCCACATTTGGGGCACTGGGGAGACACAATTGCCTGAGCATCTGGCTCTTGGATCAGGTCTTGATATTGGGAGTGAGATCAAGCATCACATCTGGCTCTACAATCCATGCAGAATCTGCTTGAGTCTTTCCCTCTTCCTCTGTCTCTCCCCACACTCTCTCTCTAAAAGATAAATAAATCTTTTAAAAAAATAGACCCACAGGAAAAAATTTTTTAAATAATAAAATTAAATAAAGATAAATCAACAGGAAATGAATGGGAGGAAAAGAGAAGAACTATATTTGAAAAGATGATAACTGCAAAATTCCAGAATTCAAAAATTAGTGGCCTTCACTTTTAAAACACATTTTGGTTTTTAGTGGGTTTTTTTAAAAAGATTTTATTTATTTATTTGAGAGAGAGGGAGAGCACAGAAGGAGAGTAAGATGGAGAAGCACACTCCCCGCTGACCAGAGAGCCTGATGTGGGACTTGATTCCAGAACCCTAAGACCATTACCTGAGCTGAAGGCAGACACTTAACTGACTGAGCCCCCCAGGCACCCTTAAAACACACTTTGAATAGTGAGCAGGATAGATAAATAAATGTAAAATCACACCAAGTCTCATTATAATGGATCTATAGAACATAAAGGATAAAGAAGAATCTTAAAAATGACCACAAAGATAGATTACCTTAAAAAGAAAAGACATTTTATAATTATAAAAATCTTCACAACAGAAACAATAAATGCCAGAATATATAACGGTGTTGGGGGAAAAGAACTCTGAATATTATACTCAACTATACAAGCATTCAAGACGGTGAGCAAAACTACAGATGCTCACTACAAAACCAGAAAAAATACAAGAAAATAAGAAACAAAGATAACCAAGAAAAAGACACAGACATACAAAATTACAACTAGCATACAAATTTATAAATATGTTTTTAACAACCAATGATAGAGAGGTTTAGTAATATTTTGGTTTTAAAGAGTTTAATCCAAAAGTATATACTGACAGTAATAAAATGGTCAGTTGTATCATTTACTGGATAATTAAAGTACACAAAGATCTATGTCAAATGTGAAAGGAAGAGAAACATATCTAATAACCTGATATTTTAGAGCTTAATAAAATTTATTTATAAATTAATAATTTATAGTTTTCAAAGCTAAAATGGGAAAAGCAGAATATGGAAAAATGTATCGACATTGTATTGAGATAAAAAAGAGAGAAAAACAGTAAATAGAAGCACAAAATACCTAGTTAGTAATGAGACCAGATATATCAGTAATCACAATATGTAACACGTTTATTGAACATGTTGAACTTAGTTAAATGCAATCTAGAAATAGACTTGTTTTCCTCCCACTAATCCCCTTCAGACTTCTTCTGTATGATCTTCTTTTTCCCAGAGAGATCCCATAGCTTTTTGTCCATTTCAAGTATTAATAAACAAGCTTCATTTTCAGGTATTAAAAGTCTAGTCCACTATGGATACAAATTTCAATTTTTTATTCAGTTTAGAGTTTCTACCCTTCACTTATGTAGCTCAGACCTGACCAAGCCATCGGAACTTGAAATGGGGAAATAGTTTCATGGTTTGCGTTTTAAGATTCCTCCCTCCTATTGTTCCCCTTCCATAGTCTAGAAACTACCTTACCTCCTCCAGGGTTGCAGTGGAGAGATGCGGGTAAGGTTACAGGGAATTTTATTATAACTGTCATATGCCCATTGTCTTGGGAAATGTCTGAAGGCTGGTTATCTTGCATGGAGTGCAAAACAAACAGAAAACAATTAACAAGTTGGCAATAAAAGCATTTTATCTATCAATAATTATATTAAGTATAAATAAATTAAACTCCCCAATAAAAGGCATAGATTGGGTGAATAGATTAAAAGAAAACAAGATCTAGTGATATTCTCTTTACAACAGACTGACTTTAAATATAAAGACACACATAGTCTGAAAGGGAAGCAATGGAAAAAGATGTGCCATACCAGTGGCATCCATACTAGGATGACTATACTTGTATCATACAGAATAGACTTTAAAAACTGCCACTATAAACAAAGAAGGACATTATATAATGATAAAAGAGTCAATTCAACAGGAATATATAACCATTATAAATATATACGGATCCCAGATCAGAGTACGTAAATATATAAAACAAATATTGACATATCTGAGGAGAGAAGCTGACAGCAATACAATAATAGTAAGAAACTTAAATACTTCACTTCTGATAATGAAAAGAATATCCAGGCAGGAAATCAATAAAGAAAGAGCTAACTTAAACAATATTATAGACCAAATGGACTTAACAGGCATGTATAGAACATCCCACTCAACAGCAACAGATCGATTACATGTTAGGTCACAAAACAAGTCTTAATAAATTTTAAAAGATTGGAATCTTACCAAGTATCTTCTCAGACTACAGAGGAATGAAACTAGAAATCAATAAGAAAAAGGAAATGGGAAAATTCACAAACATGTAAACTAAAGAACATACTCTTGAACAACCATTGACTAAAGAGGAAGTCCAAAAGGACTTCTAAAAATACACTGAGACAAACAAAAATACAACTTAGCAAAATTTGTGGGATACAGCAAAAGGAGTACTAAGAGGGAAGTTATTAGCAATCAATATCTACATTTAAAAAGAAGAAAGATCTTAAGTAAAAAACCTAACTTTACAACTCAAGGAACTGGAGGGGGAGGGGGCAAACTAAACCCAAACTTAGAAGGAAGGAAATAGTAAATATTAGAGTGGAAATAAATGAAATAATAGAAAAACAATAGAAAAAAAACTGATAAAACTCAGAGTTGTATTTTGGAAAGACAAAATTGACGTACTCTTAGCTACACTGAAAAAGAAGAGAAAAGACTCTAAAGTGAGAAATGAAAGAGGAAACATTACAAAGGATGACACAGAAATAAAAAGGTTCATATAAGGGACTATTATAAACAATTGCATACCAACATATTGGGTAACATGGAAGAAATGGATAAACTCCTGGAGACATACAGCCTACCATCACTGAATCACAAAGAAATAGAATAACAAATAAGGAGATTGAATCAGTAACCAAAAACCTTTTAACGAAAAAAAAAGCCCAGAACCAGAAAGCTTCATGGGTGAAGTCTACCAGATATTCAGAGGAGAATTAATACCAGCACTTCTTAAGCTCTTCCAAAAAAAGAATAAGAGAGAACACTCCCAAACTTATTTTATGAATCCAGCATTACCTAATTCCATAGCCAAAGATAATACAGGAAAAGAGCACTATAGGCCAGTATTTTTGATGAACATAGATATAAAAATCCTCAACAAAATATTAGTAAACTCAATTCTACAGCACATTAAAAGAATCATACACCACCAACAAGTGGCATTTATCCCTGGACTGAAAAGGATGGCTCAAAATATGAAAAGCAATCAGTGTGATACACCACATTGACAAAATAGAAAACAAAAACCACACGATTATCTCAATAGATGTAGAAAAAGCATTTGATGAAATTCAACATCATTTCATGATAAAAAACTCTTAACAAAATGGGTACAGCAGAAACATACCTCAACACAGAAAGTCTATATATGAAAACCCACCATGAGCATCATAATCAATGGGGGGAAAGCTTTTTCCCTAAGACCCAGGACTAGGTAAAGATGCCCACTCTTGCCATTGCTATTTAACATAGTACTAGAAGTCCTAGCCAGAGAAAATTGGCAGGAAAAAGAAATAAAAGGCAGCCAAATAAAACAAAATGAAGGCAATCAAACCAGAAGAGGAGAACTAAAATGATCTCTGTTTGTAGATGACATGAATCCTGTATGTAGAAAACCATAAAAACACCGAAATATAGTTAGAACTTCTAACAATTATTAAGTAAGTTCAACTAATTTGTAAAGTTGCAGCATACAAGAACATACAAAAGTCAGTGATATTACTATGCATTAACAACAAATTATCCAAAAGAGAACAAAAGAAAGTAATCCCATTCACATAAGTAGCAAAAAATATATAATACTTAGGAATTAACCTAACCAAAGAGGTGAAAAACTTGTACATTGAAAATTATAAAACATGGTGAAGAAAATGTTTTAAAATTTTCCATTTAAAAATAAATGGAAAGACATCTTGTATTCATAAATTAGAAGAGTTAATATTATTACAATGTTCATACTACCCAAAGCTATCTACAGATTTAATTCAACCCCCACTAAGATCCCAATGTGGAACACCTCAAATAACCAAAGAAATCTTGAGAAAGAAGAGCAAAGCTGGAAGCATCATACTACCTGATTTCAAATTATATTACAAAACTATAGTAATCAAACAGTATGGCATAAAAACAGATATATAGACTAGTGGAAAAGAATAGAGAACCCAGAAAAAATGCACATGTTTATGGTCAACAGATCTTTGGTAATGCCAAGAAAACACAATGGGGAAAGGATAGTCTCTTCAAGGAATGGTGCTAGGAAAACTGAATATCAACTTGCAAAAGAACGAAATAGACCTATCTCAGGCCCATACACAAAAAATAACTAAAAATGGATGAAAGACTCAAATATAGGAAACCATAAAACTCCTGAAAGACAACATAGGGGAAAACCTTCTTGATGTTTTTCCTGGCAATGATTTTTCCATACTAAAATATGACACCAAAAACACAGGTAACAAAAATAAAAATAGACAAGCAGGGATACATCAAACTAGAGAGCTTCTACACACCAAAGGAAACAATAAAATAAAAAAACAACCTAGGGAATGGGAAAATAATATTTGCAAATCATATATCCAATAAGGGGTTAATATTCACAATGTGTAAGGGCAACATACATGCCCAAACTACAAATAACCTGATTAAATAATGAGAAAAAGACCTAAATAGACACTTCTCAAAGAAGAAATTCAAATGGCTTACAGGTATAAGAAAAGGTGTTTAGCATCTCTAGTCATTTCAGGGAAATGCAAATCAAAACCACAATGAGATATCACCTCACACCTGGCAAAATGGCCATTATCAAAAAGATAAAAGATAGCAAGTGTTGGTGAAAATGTGGAGGAAAGAGAACTGTTGTACACTGCTGGTGGGAATGTAAATTTGTACAGCCATTATGGAAAACACTATGGAGCGCCTCAAAAAATTAAAAATAGGACTACGATATGATCTAGGAACCCCACATTGGGTATATATCCTAAAGAAACAAAATCATTACCTTGAAGAGATTTCTGCGCTCCTATGTCATTGCAGCATTATTCACAATAGCCAGGATATGAAAACAATCTTAATGCTCTTTGATAATAGATTTCTTTTATCCATTCATATATATGGAATATTAGCTTTAAAAAAGAAAGAAATCTGGGGCACCTGGGTGGCTCAGTGGGTCAAAGCCTCTGCCTTCGGCTCAGGTTATGATCCCAGGGTACTGGGATCGAGCCCCACATTGGGCTCTCTGCTCAGCGGGGAGCCTGCTTCCTCCCCCCCCCCCCCCCCCCCCCCCCCCCCCCCCCCCCCCCCCCCCCCCCCCCATCTCTCTCTGCCGGCCTCTCTGCCTACTTTTAATCTCTGTCTGTCAAATAAATAAATAAAATCTTTAAAAAAATAAAAATGAAAATAAAAAAGAAAGAAATCCTGCCATTTGCAAAAACATGGATGGAGCTAGAGGACATTATGCTAAGTGAAATAAGGAAGACACAAAAGGAGAACTACTGTATTGATCCCACTTATACATGGAATCTAAAGTAGTCAGACTCATAGAATGATAGACATAAATGTATAGCTTTAAGTGTCCAGTGATGTCTCAGCCTATCAGTAACCTATGTTGTGGTTCAACGAGCCCTTGTGGTTCATATGACTGCAAGACATTCTTCAGCAGCACCCATTAGGAAACTGAGAAAATAAAAGTTTATTACTTTATAAACCTGGCACATAGCAAAAAACCTGGGGACACATAACAAAGTGGCAGGGAAAGAGAGAGAGCATGGGCCTGGGTTTCTGCTTATTGGGGGTTGAGAGTTGAGGGCCTGGGGTTTTGTGGGCTCAATCTTAACTGGTAAACTTGAAACATAAGAGCAGGAATTTAAGACATGGGAAATGAAAAAACAAGTGGCTCAAATGATCAGTTATTAAAATCAACCAAAATTTCTAAAACAAAAAAGCCTTAGTTTGAGGAGGAGGCCGTGCACTTAATTCATGTGGGTGGCAATGTGCTTATTTGAGACAGCTGTAAACTGACAAAAAAGGGGAAACTTTTTTGAAATGGATGCCTTGGAAATCAAAGCTTAAATCAGGCATTTACATTACAACTTAAAAAAAGCTGTCAGGACTTAAACTATGATTTACCCTGTGATACCAGAGGCATCAGAGTCAGTGGTGGAGATCTTTACTGCCTGGATAGATGATGCACTAAAAGTCAGGGGTAGGGCATTTTGCAACCTAGAAATTGCACTTCTAAATAGGATTATAATAGCAAATCCTATAATAATTATACAGGCAATAGTCTAAAATCCAGTCCATAACTCTGTCCCAAACTTGAAGGGTCTGACAATGAAACTAAGTCAATGATCTTGAAGGATTTAGGAATCTATTCAAAGGTTGGGATCAAATTGGGGCACCAATTTGGTTAAACATCTGACTCTTGATTTCAGCTCAGGCATGATCTCATGGTCGTGGGATCGAGCCTGTGTGGGGCTTAAGATTTTCTTGTTCACTCTCCCTCGGCACCCCAACCCAACTTGCACTCTCTCTTTAAAAAAAGAAAAGATTAGAGTCATATTGTGGAATATTTTAGCATTTTGGGCCATCTGGTCTAAGTAGGTCTGATTCTATCCTGAATTGATAAGATGTTCCATATAGCATTGAATCAGTCTTAGTCCTAAGAATAGGTCAGTTCAGTAAAAGGTTGTGTCTCATTTCAGGAGGCTGTGATGAAGATGGGTTCCCCAAGTTAGGCCTATATCATGCAAATATTTGCATCAGATATTTAATAAGAGACATTTCCATAGAAACAAAAGAAAAAAATGAAGGTTAATGATTGGACCAGATTATAATCCCAATTTCTAAATTCTGAAGATAGCCAGTCCAAAAGATTTCTAGATGTTGGATTTGAAGCATCTTTAGATGGAGGAAGGGCAGACAGTGGCAATGTGATAGATTTCCCTCATCTGCAGTTTGGATGTCTCTGGTGATCTTGCTGTGTGGTCCATACAGCAATAGTCATGGAGATTATTTATACATGATTTGTTGTGGTGATTTCTCTGAAATTTTATCAAGTTGTCCTATTTTAGTTTGCATGGATTTGGAGGAAAAAGACAGTTTTAGTTCAATGATTCCAAGTCAGAAGGGTGAAAGAAAAATTGGAAACCTCAGTTTGGAAAGTTGTAGCCATATATCAGAGGAAATGACAATTCAGTACCTACCCCAGTTTATAGGTAGAAAACAAAACCTCAAAACAGTTAACAAAACTAGAATCTAATATCCAAAAGTGAGTATTATAGTTTCTGCTGAAACATAATTTTTCTCTGTACAATCACCTCCATTTCTATCAAAGATAACCACAAGAAGACTAATTTGATAACCACAAGAAGACTAATGTGTTTGTAAATTAAGTCTAGTTTCAGGGTGCCTGGGAGGCTCAATCAGCTGAGTGCCTGCCTTTTTCAAAGAGCGGAGCAAACAAAATTTGGAGCAAACAAAATTTGTATGGAATCAGAAGAGACCCCAAATTGCTAAGGAAATGTTGAAAAGAAAAACAAAACTGGGGGCATCACTTTGCCTGATTTCAAGCTTTCCTACAAAGCTGTGATCACCAATGTGTACAGCATGGTACTGGCACAAAAACAGACACATAGACCAGTGGAACAGAGTAGAGAGCCCAGATATGTACCCTCAATTCTATGATCAAATAGTCTTCGACAAAGCAGGAAAAAATATACAGTGGAAAAAAGACAGTCTCTTCAATAAATGGTGCTGGGAAAATTAGACAGCTATGTGTAGAAAAATGAAACTTGACCATTCTCTTACACCATACACAAAGATAAACTCGAAATAATAAAAGACCTCAACGTGAGACAGGAATCCCTCAGAATCCTAGAGGAGAACATGGGCAGTAACCTCTTTAACATTGGCCACAGCAACTTCTTTCAAGATATGTCTCCAAAGGCAAAGGAAACAAAGCAAAAATGAATTTTGGGGACTTCATCAAGACCAAAAGCTTCTGAACAGCAAAGAAGACAGTCAACAAAACAAAGAGGTAACCCACGGAATGGGAGAAGATATTTGCAAATGACAGTAAAAACAAAAGGTTGATATCCAGGATCTATAAAGAACTTCTCAAACTCAACACACACAAAACAGATAATCATATCAACAAATGGGCAGAAGATATGAACAGACACTTCTCCAATGAAGACATACAAATGGCTATCAGACACATGAAAAAATGTTCATCATCACTAGCCATCAGGGAGATTCAAATTAAAACCACATTGAGATACCACCTCACACCAGTTAGAATGGCCAAAATTAGCAAGACAGGAAACAACGTGTGTTGGAGAGGATGTGGAGAAA
>PISX010006536.1:0-12531 GCA_004024625.1 Mellivora capensis | reverse complement strand
TGTGTGGAGATTCCTCAAGAAGTTAAAAATAGTGCTTCCCTATGACCCTGCAATTGCGCTACTGGGTATTTACCCCAAAGATACAGATGTGAAAAGAAGGGCTATCTGTACCCCAATGTTTATAGCAGCAATGGCCACAGTCACCAAACTGTGGAAAGAACCAAGATGCCCTTCAACAGACAGAAGATGTGGTTCATATATACTATGAAGTATTATGCCTCCATCATAAAGGATGAATACCCAACTTTTGTACCAACATGGATGGGACTGGAAGAGATTATGCTGAGTGAAAAAAGTCAAGCAGAGAGAGTCAATTATCATATGGTTTCACTTATTTGTGGAGCATAACAAATAACACGGAGGACATGGGGAGATGGAGAGGAGAAAGGAGTTGAGGGAAATTGGAGGGGGAGAAAACCATGAGAGACTATGGACTCTGAAAAACAACCTGAGGGTTTTGAAGGGGTGGGAGGTGGGAGGTTGGGGGAGCCAGGTGGTGGGTATTATGGAGGGCACGCATTGCATGGAGCACTGGGTGTGGTGCAAAAACTATGAATTCTGTTACACTGAAAAGAAATAAAAAAAAATTTAAAAATTACCAAATATATGAAGTATATGGCATAAGGCAAAAAAAAAAATGGGCAGAAGACATGAACAGACACTTCTCCAATGAAGACATACAAATGGCAAACAGACACATGAAAAAATGTTCATCATCACTAGCCATCAGGGAGATTCAAATCAAAACCACATTGAGATACCACCTCACACCAGTTAGAATGGCCAAAATTAACAAGACAATAAACAACATGTGTTGGAGAGGATGTGGAGAAAGGGGAACCCTCTTACACTTGGTGGGAATGCCCGTTGGTGCAGCTACTTTGGAAAACAGTGTGGAGATTCCTTAAGAAATTAAAAATAGAGCTTCCCTATGACCCTGCAATTGCACTACTGGGTATTTACCCCAAAGATACAGATGTAGTGAAAAGAATGGCCATCTGTACCCCAATGTTCATAGCAGCAATGGCCACAGTCACCAAACTGTGGAAAGAACCAAGATGCCCTTCAACAGACAGAAGATGTGGTTCATATATACTATGAAGTATTATGCCTCCATCATAAAGGATGAATACCCAACTTTTGTACCAACATGGACAGGACTGGAAGAGATTATGCTGAGTGAAATAAGTCAAGCAGAGAGAGTCAATTATCATAAGGTTTCACTTATTTGTGGAGCATAACAAATAACACAGAAGACATGGGGAGATGGAGAGGAGAAGGGAGTTGGGGGAAATTAGAGGGGGAGACGAACCATGAGAGACTGTGGATTCTGAAAAACAATCTGAGGGTTTGGGAGGGTCGAGGGGGTGGGAGGTTGGATGAACCTGGTGGGGGGTATTATGGAGGGCACGTATTGCATGGAGCACTGGGTGTGGTGCATAAACAATGAATTCTGGAATACTGAAAAGAAATTTAAAAAATAAATTAAAATTGTTTTAAAAAGATAGATTGTGAGAATACCTGCACTGGCAAATTTTATTTAGTATTTAATTCAGTAAATTGCTAGGTCAGGTGCAGTGGATAAAATCAGTCCTTAAATTATATTGGGAAAAAAATGTCTATTTTCAATAAACTTGATCTGATTGTTTATATAAATGTAGCAAGAATAGTGATAGACCAAATAGGCTCTTCTAAGTCTGCTTTGCTTCTAAGTTTTCTTCTAAGACTTCTTACAAAAGATCTCAGATTGAATTTTTAAAAGCCTCTCTAGACTAAGAAGCCAAGAATTCAGACTCAGAACTCAACCATTGGATTTCATCTGCAATATTGATAAATTTAGGTGAATTCTCTGTACTTGAGGTCCCTAAAATATCCAGAGGTTCCTGGATCTGCCAGAAACTGGCCTTCTTTATTCAGATAAGGCTGCTGGGAGCCCTGTAAGCAAGTTATTAGGCTAATTTTTCCAAGGGGCTTTATTGGCTCCATAAAGTCAACCTTTCCTTAAAGTTGTCTGGTCACCTGAATCTATGCATATCTCTTTTTTTTCCTAATATTTTATTTATTTGACAGATAGAGATCACAAGTAGGCAAAGAGGCAGGCAGAGGGAGGAGGAAGCAGGCTTCCTGATGAGCAGAGAGCCCGATGCGGGGCTCAATCCCAGGACCCTGGGATCATGACCCGAGCTGAAGGCAGAGGCTTTAACTCACTGAGCCACCCAGGCACCCCTGCATATCTCTTTTAAATAAAACCTTGGTAATATAACCAATGTTTCCAGTTAGGTCCTATTACAAGACAGATTCTTACTGATCGTATGCAAATAACCATATTTCTGTGAAAATAAGAATATTCACTGAGGGTGTCCAAATTCTGGAGGGATCAGGTAAGGAAAAAAAATAACTGTTTGACCCTTATTCATGAAGATATACTTCACCAAATTACTCTAAGTCCTGATTAGCTTAAGAGGGGGAAAAAAGTCTTTTTATTTACTTATTTTTTATTTTTTTAGATTTTATTGA
This sequence comes from Mellivora capensis, assembly GCA_004024625.1. Taxonomy (NCBI): domain Eukaryota; kingdom Metazoa; phylum Chordata; class Mammalia; order Carnivora; family Mustelidae; genus Mellivora; species Mellivora capensis. Next base: position 10,014 of record PISX010006536.1, on the reverse strand, counting down.
TTTATTTGACAGAGAGAGAGGTCACAAGTAGGTAGACAGGCAGGCAGAGAGAGAGGAAGGGAAGCAGGCTCACTGCCGAGCAGAGAGCCCGATGCGAGGCTTAATCCCAGGACCCCGAGATCATGACTTGAGCTGAAGGCAGAGGCTTTTACCCACTGAGCCACCCAGGTGCCCCCAAAAAGTCTTTTTAAATTTGGGAAAACTTTGAACCATCACTCTTTCAAATAAAAGTCATACAAAATTAGAATCATCCTCATCAGTTCATTCAGTCCTATGAAACTAATTTTTATTGATCTTGATCATTCACTAGCAGTTTTATGAATCCAGTTTTTCCTTAGAAACAAAGTACCACTATTTAAAAATGATATAATTATTTAAAAGATCCTAGAAAATTGCTAACAGAAATACTGAAACTAAAAAGATAATTCAACAAGTTTGGTGAGTACATATACATACAAAAATTACTAGGATTCCCTTTCCTCAGTATTAACCAACTTAAGAAGTTAAATTAAAAATTGAAGTACTTTTTTTTATCAAGTAGAATCAAAATAGAAACCCAAACTATCAGGTGCCTAGGAATTTCTAGCAAGAAATCTCAAAATCTTAATGTAAAGAAAGGGCAAAACATTATTGGTGGACATTAGAAGACCTGGATACATGGAAAGATATCTCATGTTTCCGGATGGAAGGTCTCACTGTTGTAAAGGTTAAATTGTTCTTTATATGAATGTATGCATTCAGTGCAATTCCAAACCAATTATGAAAAGACCTCTTCATGAAACTTAACAAGCTGTACTTGAAATCTATATAGAATAATACAGATGAGATCTTCCCATCTGCAGAGAACTTGTGCTGTGTCCAACCTCCTATGGCAATGTTGCAAACCAGGGAATACTATGTCCAGGTGGGTTCAGGTGTCTAAGCCAATTCTTGTTCCACCCAAGCCAAAATTTCTCAAACTTAACAGAAATAAGCTGCTATTTAAAGCCTTATCGGCTTGCCTTTGTCTCCCTCATTTGGTTTTTAGAACCTGGAAGGAAAGATGTGTTATATTCTGCTGCAGCCACCTATGCCATATCCTTGAATTGATTATACAGCAGATTTTATTTCCATTTTCCCAACTTCTTTGACTCTCAGTTGAGTCAGAACTTGGCTAAGGAGAATGAAGGATGCAGTAAATATAAAAACTATATCATGTTATATTACTTTCTATATTTTTTTCATAAATATTTTAAATATGCATAGATATCAAGATTTGAAATAATTGAGATATATAGGTGTATGTGTATACATATGCACACACACACATTCACTCACACATGCCTGCAAATAGTTGACTTTTTCAGAATAGATTTCTCACAATTATTTAAAATCAGCTAATAATAGTGAATTCAGAGAACCTGGCTGAACAAGTATAATATTTAAAGCAAAGTCAGAAATTTCATGCTGGAGAAATAAGCAACTTATATATTTCTACTCACATGAATCAGATATTAAGGACACTCTGGAATCAAAGGCATCCAGGTTTGGAGCCAACAAGGAATAGCTTTGTGTCATTTCTAGTGGAAAAAAATATAAATGAAATGGAAAATGGGTTTTATATGTGAATATTTTTTTTTACACATCAGAATCATAGAGTGTACACAATTAGTAAAACAGGTATCAAAAGAGGTGGTTGGTTAAATTAACATTTTACTGTTTAAACTCACCAAACTTGTAATTCCTTCAAGCTTCCTAACTCCTTTCCTTCAATTCTCCTACTTCGTTGTTTTCCCTTTGACCACATTTCTATACTTTCAGGACAAGGGCTTGCCCTGCAGAAAAGAAAAAGCTTAGCGGAAATTAGAAGGTTTAATCAAAGCTTTTCTAGACAGCTTGAACAATCAGCAAACATTGAACTGGGCAAAATGAAATGCCATTCACATAGAAACAGCTAGAGCTTGCAAATTTTCCCAACAAAGAACATGATTCCAATACTTACTCTTCCTCATCTCTTCACTACATAGTTTTTCCACTGTTAGATGTGATGTGAATGAAATTTGGGGCATTGGCAAAAGGGGATTGTGAGAGGGGCTGAAAGAAGGGAAGAGTCACACAACATTTCTTCCTGGTTGCTACACAGAAGTCAGGTCATTTTTCACTGACTGTATCCAGGGACTGTTTGAGGTGCTGCCCTCCGTGTTGTTTCTTTGTTTGTTGGTGTGGGTTTTTTGTTTGTTTGTTTTTGTTTTGTTTTTATTTTGTTTGCAATGATTTTTAGCTCCTAGAAATTGGCTCATACTTTAGCCTATAGACATGTCCCACTGTGTCATTTTTTAATCACTATGGGAGACATAAAATATGCTTCTGACTTTGGAAAAGAGGTCAGAGAAGAAAGAGCATGCATGTGTCAGAAGGGCTTCTACATCTAGATTAAAAAATGAGCATAAACTGGTTTGTTTTCCCAAAGGATGGTGTGTTGTGTCATAGTTTCAGCACTGTGGATTTATTAATTATGACTCATGGATAGGCATTTGTCACTTGAAAAATGCTGAAATATTATCAATTGAGCTAGTCCAATTATACCACTTCTACAATAAACTACTTTCTAATAGCTCCCCCAAATGTTATAGTTACTGGTTGGAAATGCAAACAGAATATAAGGGAAGTCAGATTATTTCAAAAATAAATTCACTCTTCTTCTTTCAGAGCTGAATTTAGAGGAATACACCCACATCCTTACTCTTAAGCTGTAATGTCTGAATGCTCATTAAAGTAGAAAATAATCTTGATTCCTGTAGGACATTGTGTTTTTGAGGGGTTTTCTTTCCTTTTTCCTTTTTTTAAATGAATTTAAACTCACATCTGTTTATTTCTCAAACATACCATCTTTATCAAATACAGCAGGAAACGGGTTTACCTAAAAATAATGTAATGAATGGACTAGATAGAGAACTATGGGCATGATTAAAGGAATCAAGAAGGAAGGCAAGGTCCTCAGAGACTAATTGCAGTGAAAGCCATTCCCACCCACCCCTGAGCCTAAAGGGACAAGGGAGGAATGGAGTTTACCAGGCTCCTTAAGAGCTGAGCATAGAAGAAGGGGTTGTTAGGCAGGAGCTTTAACCATGAATGGCCCTGCCAAAACAGGAACAATGGCAAACAGGGATGGAGTAAGAGGAATAAAAATCCAAATCTCCTCCTACCCTTCCATCCCCTGCTGACACCTCCACTGAACAGGAGGTCAAGATGTTGTGGTAAATAGAGATCAGCTTCTCAAGAGCTAGAGAAGAACAAAGAATGGATCTGGTAGTAACCAGAAAAACCAGCACACCATCCTTAAACAGTTACTATTGTCCCTCCTTTTGCATGTTAGAACATCAAATATTATGTAAAAACATCACAAACAAATCCCATTTCTCCCTCATTCTAAACACTACGAGTCAGCCACATAGTACATCCCAACATTAAATATTTCAGCCTCAGACTACTATCCAACATCACCCTTGCTAACAATTTGGAGCTTTATTCTCTAGATAATAGACAGTTGAAGTCTTTAAAGAGATATAGGATTTTTAGTTTGGAAAAATAAATCTGGAAACAGTTGAAAGATGAACTCGAGTTGAAAGATGTTGGTGGCAGGGAGATAATAGCTGACACTCAGGCAAGAGAGATAATGAATTCTTTTCTTTTTTTTAAAGTAATTTTGAGAGATATATGCAATTTTGTTAAATTTAATTTATTTTTTTTCAGTGTTCCAAAATTCATTGTTTATGCACCACACCCAGTGCTCCATGCAATACGTGCCCTCCATAATACCGACCACTAGGCTCACCCAAACCTCCAACCCCCCTCCCCTCCAAAACCCTCAGTTTGTTTTTCAGAGTCCACAGTCTCTCATGGTTTTCTCCCCCTCCAATTTCCCCCAAGACACGATGGATTCAGAAGTTGCTGTTGAAATAGAGTCTATAGGATTTGGTGACACATTTGAAATGATGAGGGAAGGAGAAAGAAGAATTGATGATTTAGCTGATGTTTCTAATTTTGGAGGCCAGGTCAATTGTTGTATCATTCATCAAGATAAAGTAAATATAGAGGAGCAGGTTTTAGTGAGAGAAGATAATGAATTTAATCATAGACATGTTAAATTTGAGTTGCCTGAAGGAAATCTCAGAAGACAAGTTCACTGGGGAGAATTCCCATCAAGACGGCTCTATGGGTTCATTTTTTGAGCAACACCCCTCCCCCACTCCACACAAAAGTAACAATTAAATCCAAAAAGGAAAACTGAGATTTGGTTGTATTCACAAATGAGATAAATACCCGAGGGCAATGAAACAAAAACTCAAATTAGTGAGTGGAGAAAAGGTTTGAATCCAAGGATGCTCTCTGGGTATGAAAACAATGATGCCTAGGAGACCAGCCCTTACATGTAATGGGGATTAAAATGGTTGTTTGTTGTAAGAAAGGGGATGGGAAATAGGAGCCAAACTCAGTTTCTGAAACCAGGGACTAAGGTGGGGCGCCCACAGCCCATTTAAACAGTGACTAAGAAAAAAATAAAAATAAAAAATAAAATAAAATAAAAAAACAGTGACTAAGAGAAGAGCTGTTGCTCATTCTTGCCAGGAGCATCAGGAGAGAGCAAATAATCTCAGTACCAGAAAATAAATGAATCTTCTCATTGGCATAGTGACTAATATGGTGATGTCCTCAAGTGGCACAGGGGTCCTCAACACTGAATTTAAGTCTTGGTTTTGGTTTGGGGCCCCTTGAGGGGTCACCTGAAATAAATTACAAACCATTCGACAGGAAGGAGGGTGGGGAGGGAGAGAAGAAAGCTAAAAACCCTAACCCTCAAAAGATCTTGCAAACAAAAATTCAAAAACAGACCTATGCTAAGACAAATAGAAATAAAAATTTAATCAGAATGCAAATTAAGTCTTAATGATATTGAATTAATAGCCTAGTTGACAAAGTCTTTAAAATACCACTACAAGTATATACATCCCCCTGCCGGCTGGAAAATGTCCTTTATTGCGTGACATGAAACATCCATTCTTCTGCTCCAGAATAAAAGAGTCTCCATTTCTTGGGAATCCTAAGTCTGTTCAGCCTAGCAACCTGAGACCGGGAAGGGGACATATCCCACTAGAAGGGGCCCTTGGGAAGGGTATAACTGGGGTCCTGTACTTTCTTAGATGATTCATAGCTGTTGAGCCCCTCCGGAGGAGGCTGCTTCTTCTGTTACTCTTTCCACCTCTCCTCCTGGCTACAGAGCTTTTTTGGGTGTCCAGCAACACCATGGCATTGAAGCCATGTCCACCCACATAGCATTTCAGGAGCCTTGGTAGCAAAGTACCTGGGGTTCTCCTTGGTACTCTGAAACCATTCTCAGAGGAGTAATTCTGCTCCCAAACATGCTGAGGGACAGAGCTGGTATTTTCCCTGTTTGCAGAGCAGAAAGGTGAATAAATGGATAAATCCTCTTATCTTTTTACTGACAATGTGGCCTTGGACAAGTTACTTACTTAATCTCTGTGATAAACCAGTTTTCTTAACTCTAAAGTGGAAATACTACCACTTGCTGTGGCTACTGCCCACTGGCACATAGTAGGTTTTTCATTAAAGCTTGCATCACAGTATTAAATTTCAACCAGGTTAAGTTTTTCTTTTTTGAGGCAAGGATTTGATTTTTTTTGTAATTGGCAAAACCCATTTATACAGAAACCCTGTAACATGGTGAGTGATTAAACTGAGTAATACTATCTAGGATTTTTAAAAATGAGGTGATAAGAGACTTATTTTCTCATATATCCTGTGTGCTGACACTGGGAGCAATTCTGTAAGAGAAATTTCAAGAATGCTTTAGCAGCAATTAGTCCTGGTGGAGTTAGTGTATAATCTCCCAAGGTGACAACTTGGTGGTGTGGTGTGTAAAATCTGATTTCTCGTTCTACATCATGTATTTCGTGACATTTGTATATACCCTGTAAGCTTATGCATACCCACTTCTTTCTTTCTCTCACCAAATATTTTTCCTAATGGATTTTCATTTGAGGTTGTACTTTTTTTTCTAGCCTAGAAAAGCCACTATGCCATTAAACCCAAGAGACAGAGATAGAGCAGCTGTGTGCTTCTAAACTCAGATTCGAAAAGTGTGGGTGGAGGAAGGGGAGGTCAGAAAATAGGTTGTTATTTCCATTGCTGGCAATTTAGATTCAGAGGCATTTCATCTGCAGTCCCCTCAAGTGTTGAATTGAATAAAAGTAGTAGCAGAAACAGTGGGAAGGGTGGTTGGGGGAGGGGCAGCGAACACTTCCAGCTAAATGCAAAGAGACAGGCAGCTTGTAAGCATGCATCCTCAGCTTGGCATAAAAGCCACAAGAAGCCTGAGAGCCAGCTTTTATTGAAACAAGTTGCTGCTGTAGTGAAACAAAACACAGACTGAAATCCATCTACACTGGCAGAGTGGTGTGATTATTGAGTATGTGCTCCTTCAACCAGGAGGGGCTATGTAGGCAACCATATGAATGAGAGGAGGAATACAGTCCCTCAACATTTACCTCCTGGCTAACGCGTGAATGGTGTAGGAACAAACATATTTTGCATGCACCTACACTAAGAATGAATGTGTCTATACAGATTTACTCCTTATTTTACATTTGATTCAACTAACATTCACATTTTCATTGAACTAGTCATGAAATAACGATTGTGTGTAGGAAGCTTGTTGTTCACAAAAGTGTGGTATCCCAAATTCCATTGTTTAAGCCATTTAAGCCAGTTTTCCTTAAAAAAATATTGTTACAGATGGTGAGATGCATAAAGGTAGCTTAATTTCATACTGGTTTTTGTTTATTTGTTTGTTTGTTTGCAATCTTGAGGAAATGACTTAATGAGGAAAATAAGGGAAAAGATTAAGACTTACAAGTTTTTGAAGCACATTTTTTTTTTAAAGATTTTATTTATTTATTTGTCAGAGACAGAGGGAGAGAGAGCGAGCACAGGCAGACAGAGTGGCAGGCAGAGGCAGAGGGAGAAGCAGGCTCCCTGCCAAGCAAGGAGCCCGATGTGGGACTCGATCCCAGGACACTGGAATCATGACCTGAGCCGAAGGCAGCCGCTTAACCAACTGAGCCACCCAGGCGTCCCGAAGCACATTTTGATATGCTTCAAGTATTATAGAGTTGCATAACACTGGTCCTTTATTAGACCTAATTTGCCTCAAAAATATGATTTTCCTTTTTATTGATAAAGATTTCAGAGTCATTTGATAGATACCAACTAAGTCTATTCTATATAAAAACTATGCCATTATATGCTATAAAGAGATACAAAACTGTTCAAAGCAGCAAACCCTTTATAAAGTGCTGGCAATTTATCTGGGGAGATAAAACATACATGGTGCAAAAGTGTATATAATCAATACCATGTGTAGAAATACAGACTAACACAGATAAAACATGGAGAAGTGGGAGAAGCATGAACCTCAAAGTCATACATATGCCTTGATTTTTGAGGGGGCTGGGGGGGGCAGCAGAAGGAGAGGGAGAGAGCACAGAAACACCGCAGGGCTTGATCCCACAACCCTGAGATCTTGGTCTGAGTTGAAATCAAGAGTTACGAAGCTTAAAGGACTGAGCCACCCCAGACTTGATTTTTAATACAAACTCCACTGCCCCCAGCTAAAAAGACATGATCAAATATCTTAATTTCTTGAAGCTTTGGTTTCCTTACCTATAAAATGAGAATAGGAATATCTACCTTATGAAGTGACTTTGCGTATTAAATTAGATAATATTGAGGGAAAAAAGATCAGACAAGTGAGAAACCAAGTGACCCTCAGAGAAGTAGAATTTTGATTTATTTTACACAAGCAGACCCAGACGAGCTTGCACTCAAAGTTGTGGGCCCCAGGGAGCTGGGCCCCAGGTAGCGGGGTTACAGAGCTTTTATAGAGAAGTGCGGGGGTGTCAGGTTACAAGGGCTCTGCTAACTGCTGGTAGGTGGGTTTAAACTGGGGGGTGGGGGGGCGTTGCTTTAGCCAGGAACAGCAGTTAGAGCAGCGGTTAGGCTACTATATGAAGCTCTATAGGGAAGCCTGTCTACAGAAGCAGAAATGGCTGGTTATCTCTTGCTCAAGCAGGGCTTCTGGTTATCTCTTAGTATTGCTGGTAACTTTCCATCTTGTGGGGCCTGCCAGCCTGGGCCTGCTCTGGGTAATTTTCCTCTTCAATAATAGAATGACATACCTAATAAAAGCACAAGGTAGCTACTTAACTGGTGTTAGTTCTCACTCTTACAGTTAACAGGAAAGGTGGAAAAAAAATCATTCTACCTTTACCTAGACATTAGTGATGAGTAGATATTTAAATAGGACCTTGAAAGCATGGTAGATGTATGGTTTTTTATTTTATTTTATTTTATTTTATTATTTAATTTTATTTTTTAACTACCTAGCACCTAAACTCCCTTCTTTATGTGTATTGCAGAAAACACCACACACTCATTTTCCAAATCTCTTTCTAGCTAGACTAGGCCAATCAGCCATTGTAACTATTAATAAGACTATATTTCTATCTTGATGTTCCAACCCTAGCTGACATTGAATAGATTTCATGCAACTCTGCATTATACCTAATACATTCCTGATGTTCTTTGTCCACTCACACTACTTGCCATCTTATATACACATTTCCTACCCACAATTTTCTTTAACTACATATCCTTAATTCTTCTGGTGGTTGCCTTTATAATTTTAAATGATAGGTTTTTAAAACCTATTCCTTGATTTATTATCCCATGAAAGTTTAAAAAAAAGATTATGAAAATATTGGATATACTTCTTCCAATGCTTCTCCCCATTGTCCCACCAAGGTTTTGGTAATTGTTATTATTTTTATTTTGCCAGTGTTTATAACATTTATAATTTTTTCTATAACAAGTCTCAAATGCATTGTGCATAGGGTGATTTTAGAGTCAAGATAAAATGTAGTTTTTACATTATAATTGTGTAGTCATAATAGAACCATGTATAATGATTGAACCACTGGAGAAGGAAGTATATCCTACCTCATTGAAAGGTTGTCATTTGAGGGAGAATTTCCAAAATACCAAAATCTCTACTCAATTCTTTTTTAAAAAAGATTTTATTTACTTATTTGGGTGGGGAGAGCACAAGCAGGGTGGAGTGGGAGAGGAAGAGGGATAGGAAGAAGTAGACTCCCCACTGAGAAGGGATCCCCCTCCCCATTCTGGGACCCTGAGATCAAGACCGGAGCCAAAGACAGATGCTTAATGGACTGAGTCACCCAGACGCCCCTAAAAAAAGTTCTCTTTGAGAGTTTTTCTAGCTTCCTTTATTTCTTCAGTATCATACTTGGTTACCATTATTTTTTGTGTTCTATATAATCCTCTTCTTTTGGTTCCTTTGCCATTTACTCAAAATAATCTACTTAACAAAATATGTGGGTGGTAAACTTTCTGAGTGCTTACATGCCCCAAAACTTAATTCTACTCTAATATTTAATTGATAGTTTAGCTAAATAGAGATTTTTTTTTCTCCTAAGAATTTTTAAGGCATTGCTTTAAGGTCTATCAACATCTAATGTTTTTAACAAGAATTTGATTATCAGTCTTCTTTTTATCCTTATAGATAACCTTTCCCCCTTTACCAAATTAGAATCTTCAATTAACCATTTTCTATTAGATTTTTCTCTTGACTCTTTAAGTTCTGAAATTTTACAAGAGTATGTCTAGATGTGAGCCATAATTCCCTTGCTATCTGATATTTTGTAGTGCCTTCAAACCAAAGATTTATGACTTTTTCAGCTCAGGGAAATTTTCATTATAGTCCATTATTTTTATGATTGTTTTACTCCTTTATATTTATTTTCTTCTTCTGGAATTTCTGTTAAATATATGGTAGAGCTTGTGCTCTATCCTCCATGTATTTTAACTTTTATTTCACATTTTTCTCTTATTTTTGTTCTTTTGTTCTACATACTGGGAGATCTTTTTTTTTTTTTTTTA